>CM059211.1:39940445-39945445 GCA_030347435.1 Clarias fuscus
AATGAAAACTTTTACTGCAGTGATACACTAAAAACAGGAGCTTATGATACGACTGATTTGTACCGCGACCAGGAACAATTGCTCAGTGAAATCAGTATATTCTCATATAGAACTCTAAATATACTGTACATTCACCTTACACATGTGACTGTGACCATAATTCTTCTGTCTCTCTCTGTCTCACTACACGTGTCGCTCCTGAGCTGCCAGTGACCCAGACCCCCTCTGTCCTCTGGACCTGTCTGACTCGTCCTGGTGTCCCTCTCCTGGTTGGAGATCTGGTCACATGGAGCCCCGTGTGGTCTGTCTGGGACGCGTGTGGTGACTGGGGACGGTTCCACTTTACCATGAAGACGCTCCTGTCCTCTCCTGATGAAGACAGCTGTTCTATGAGGACTCGTGACTGCAGTCTCTCGATGGTTCAGGACTGGAGTTTCCTACAGTCTACCTGAGTCTCCAATAACCAACTGGACTCCATATGAACTTAAACATCCTGAACTTCCAGCCTCCTAACACACAGTATGAGTGCAGATCAAATCCCTGCTCTCCGTTATCACCCAGATGAGGATGGGTTCCCTGTTGAGTCTGGTTCCTCTCAAGGTTTCTTCCTATTACCATCTCAGGGAGTTTTTCCCTCAGCACCGTCGCCCTCGGCTCGTTCATCAGGGACCATCTGATCATTCTGATTCACACACACGTTTCATATAAACTTTCATAATTTTCTTTTGATTGTGTAAAGCTGCTTTGCGACAATGACAGGTGTTAAAGGCTCTATATAAATAAAATTAAATATACTTAAACAGTGAACAGATATAATCAAGGGAATAAAACACTTGTAATAAAACTGAAAATCTAGTGCAGCTTATTCAAATTGGTACGACTGAAACAGAATTTTTAAATGTGCAAAATGTTAAAAAGTAAGCAAGTAATAAAAAATGTTTATACTGCATGTTTATAATCTAAAGTATTCTAACGAGCATCATGTACAGAGTGTGAATGGAGTCAGTGCCTTAATGGAACATCTCAGCAACTCCAGGTTATTTTTATGATTGTTAAAATCATTGCTAATCCCAAAGGACCTTTGTTTCTCCGGCGTTGGGTTCAGGGTTAAAGTGATAAATCAATAAATCATCATCTTTCACCATCAGCAGCTCAAAACAACCTTCACTCGACTCAACCGTCTCATTACCAACCCGAGTGTCAGTCCCTAGAGACAGAGACAGAGGGAGAGAGACAGAGACGGAGAGATATCTAATGACTGGTTAAGTGTAATGATGGTGTTGATGAGTGAAGCTCATTTAAGAGTTGAAGTTTAAGGTTGCAGGAAAATGGTTCAACAGGCGGATTCTGTCTCTCTCTCACACACACACACACACACATTAATGTCACACACTCAGTTGTTTACAGAAACTTTTATTTACATACATTGAATCAATAAAAATTAAGACAACCCATTTCCTCGTGTCTGTTAGTCGTGTGCTGATAATCAGAAGGGCGCCCCCACCAGGGCAGCACGCTGATGCAGATATAAAGTCAATGTTTACGTGTGTATTAAGGACCCTGTATCTACGTCAGTGTGTTATTCTCGGAGAAAACAATCCCATAATCCTGATGTCTCGATACTTACTTATTCTTGTAAATCTAAATATTGCATCACTCTTTAATATTCAAATTTACCATCGTCATATTTCACAGTAGCATTAGCGCTCGCTCACGTCTCAGACACGCGTGCCTTAGCTTTTAAAACAAATTAGCAACAAGCGTTACTAGCTAACAAACTAACTACTGCTTGATTAGTTTATTCCGTCTCTCACTGATCAACTGATCGGCATCTTCAGTGTTTCGCATTTAATGTTTTATTCCCTCCTGAGGTTTTTACTTTACTGAAACATGGCTCTGTAACTAGCATCAGGACTTCAGTGCTAATCAACATGAACTGCACTTCACTCAGTCACGTACACTAACCAGGACGAACCCATGCGTTAAAGGAGACTGAATCAACAGATCTACATTAATCATAGCCACAACAATTAGATCCAGAAGTGAAACTATCGCGATGAACCCTGTTAGCGCCAAGCTTGGTTATTATGGGATTGCTTACAGAGAGAACATCACATGACCTCCTCAGAGCAGGACCGATCAGCAGGTTCCTCTCAGGGTTCCTCGATCCTTCAAAAGTGCAGCAGTGCTGCAACAACATGCTGCCTTCAGGGACACTGCCATCTAATTCCAACACAAAGTACACACACACACACACCAAGCCAATCATTAATACACACACTATTTAGCAAACACACACACACACACACACACACACACACACACACACACACACACACACACACACACAAATTACTAGCCGCATTAACACATTATAAATAAACAGATTAACACACAGCATGAATAAAGTGGTTTAATTTTCAGCATCAAAAAACTATTTCATCCTCCAACACTGTCTCTCTCTGTGCGTGTGTGTGTGTGTGCGCGCGAGTGTGTGTTTATCCATGAGATGAGAAGATGGGCCGGCTGATGGTGCTGTTGGTCGTCATAGCAGCCAGTTCCCACCTACAGGAAACACATTGTACACTGAATGAGAGAACACTCAGGTTTAAACTGATACACACTGTAAACAACAACAATAACAACAACACTGTAATTAAGAATATCACATACACACACATACAGACACAGTCACACACAGTCACACACAGTTTGTGTAATAGCCGTGCAGGGACTTCGGGTGCAGCCGTGTAAGAGAGTGAAGGTTAATGTTCAGGTGCATTGTGGGTAATGTAGTTTGGTGTAAGACTTGGTGATCTCTTGTAATTGTTCAGCGTCCATAGTGAGTTTTCTCTCTGCAACATCACATCACCATCATATCACATCACCGTAAACATTTTCAGTAACGTGTGTGTGTGTGTGTGTGTGTGTGTGTGTGTGTGTGTGCGTGCGTGCGTGCAATCTGATCTGATCTCTGACTCTGACCTGATGAAAGGTCAAGGGTTGAGGTTCAGATTGTTATCTCTACTTCTCTATCCCTCTCCCTCACACACACACATTAGTGGAGCACGTAGTGTGTCAGTCTTGTGTCTGTATGAAGATAGGTGTGTGTGTTTCCCACCTGATGTCGTGTGGCAGTCCTGATTGTTCCAGACTGTACTGAATCACAGCTAATTTGCATAAAGTCTTCAAATTTGGACCTAAAAAATAAAAATGAAAAACTCTGATCACTTTCAACTTGATAGTGTGTTCTCTCTCTCTCTCTCTCTCGCACACACACACACACACACTCACACACGCACACACACACGCACACACACACGCACACACAGTCAGTCTCAGTCAGTTCCCTCACCTCCACATTGACATGAGGTTTAATCATGTTATTATGCTCTAATACTTACAGGTGCTGGACAATGAAACTGTAACACCTGGTTTTAGACCACAATACTTCATTAGTATGGTGTAGAACCTCCTCCTCCTTTTACTCCCAATACAGCATCAGTTGGTCTTGGGAATGACAGATTGAAGTCCTGCACGGTGTCCAGAGGGATTCTGAGCCGTTCTTCTTACAGAATAGTGTCCAGGTCACTACGTGATGCTGGTGGAGGGAAACGTTTCCTGCCTCGCTCCTCCAAAACACCCCAAAGTGTCTCAATAATATTTACACCTGGTGAGTGTGAGGCCATGTGAGATGGTTTCATGTTCATCAAACCACTCCAGTCTTACTGTGTGTATTGGTGCTTTAATCATCCTGATACACGACACCGCCTTCAAGATACAATGTTTGGGCGCACATGGTCCTCCAGAATGGGTCGGTAGTCCTTGGCAGTGACGCGCCCATCTAGCACAAGTACTGGGCCTCGGGAATGGCATGATATCGCAGCCCAAACCCTCAGTGATCCACCCCCATGCTTCACTCTGGACATGCAGCAGTCTGGGTGGTTCACTTCCTTGGGGCGTCTCCACACTGTAACTCTCCTGGATGTGGGACAGACAGTGAAGGTGGACTCATCAGTGAACAATACATGTCTCACATTGTCCACAGCACGAGATGTCCACTGCTGTCACCATTGAAACAGACGTTTGGCTCCGGCACGAGTGACCAGAGGTTTGTCTATAGCAGCCCGGCCGTGTACATCGACCCTGTGGAGCTCCAGATGAACAGTTCTGGTGGAAACAGGAGAGTTGAGGTGCACATTTAATTCTGCAGTGAGTTGTTCAGCTGTGGTTTTATGTTTTTTGGACACGATGCGGGTTCGCACCCGGACATCTCTTTCAGGCGGCTTCCTCTCGCGTCCACAGTTACTCCTGTTGGATGTGGTTCGTCCTTCTTGGTGGTGTGCTGACGTTACCCTGGATACCGCGGATCTTGATACATCACAAAGACTCGCTGTTTCGGTCACAGATGCTCCAGCGAGACGCACCAACAATTTGTCCTCTTTTGAACTCACATATACAATATTTTAAGGAAAACTGTGCTATTACTCTGCTAATGAAACCTTCACCTGTCTAACCCCTGTATTTTATGTAACATTATAATATTTTTATTGACAGAGAGAGAGGGAGGGAGTGTGTGTGTGTGTGTGTGGTGCACACTTACAGAAGTCAAGAATGTAGAGATCCGAGTGATCCATCAGGTTAAACTCATCACCCATTCCCTGCTCTGCACACGGGCTGCAAACACACACACACACACACACACACACACATCACAACAAACACACACACACACACACACACACACACACACACACACACACACACACACACACATACACACACACACACCACAACAAACACACATTAATGATACAATAAACACACACACACACACACACACACACACACACCACAACAAACACACATTAATGATACAATAAACACACACACACACACACACACACACACACACACACACACACACACACAATAAACACACATTAATGATACAATAAACACACACACACACACACACACATTAATGATACAATAAACAA
>CM059211.1:39952945-39965445 GCA_030347435.1 Clarias fuscus
TTTAACAACTGTCAATGTCGCACAGCAGGTTTACACAATCGAAGGAAAATTATAGAAATGAGTTTGAAATGATCAGATTGTCCCTTAATGAGAGAAATCATCATTTAAAAGCTGCAGTTTATATTTACTCAATATTAAAATCTGTTTGACGATCTCAATCATTTAAGCGTGACAAATATACAAAAAATAAACACCACGAGGAGCAAATACTTTTTCACAGCACTGTATGTGAGGGTGTATGTTCTCTGCACTGTTCTTCTCCTCTACACTTCCAAACACTCTCCTGCTGAACTCCTGAAGTCACCTGAGGTGGAGACCAGTCTGAACACACACACACACACACACACACACACACACACACACACACACACACACACACACACACACACACACACTCCTCACACAACCCGATTTTATTCCTCTCTCTAAATAAAACGGTGACGTTCTGGAGAACTTCCTGAGCCGAAACACTCCGAGAGGAACGTGCTAACACTCCAGCCTGAGATGTGAGAATTAAACTGCTCTGTGGATTTAGGATACAGATTTCACAATAAAAATGTCACAGCGCAGACCTACACACACACACACACACACACACACACACACACACACACACACACATATATACATGCATTTTATCTGAGCATGGATAAGCAGATCAATGTGGATTAGAGTGATAACGCTATCATCACCAGTAGCGCAGAGTTACCCACTGATCTCACACACACACACACACAGCAGTAAAAGAGCCCGTTAGATGTGAAATGGGGCACGGATGGTCCCGCATGGCTGGCCGGGGGTGTAGTGGGGGGTGTAGTGGGGGGTGTAGTGGGGGTTATGAGCCTCCCACTGAGCAGCGAGTCGTCTGTGTTACACGACCCACGCTGTATCAGTGAGAGCTTTAAAACCCCCAACACACACACACACACACACACACACACACACACACACACACACACAGTTTATGGTGTGTCAGGGGGTCTGTGCTTATCTGGACGCGTCTCACACACACTGCACACTAAACACTCTCAGCCCAGCCCTCCCTCTCCCACTTTGTTCCCAGTCTGTTCTCTGATCCCTCCCAGTATGAGACTGGGGCAGTGACCTCGGCCCAGTGAGAACCTGCAGCAGCCGAGAGACACTGTGTGTGTGTGTGTGTGTGTGTGTGTGTGAGGAAGAGAACCTGGTCTCCGGTCAGAGCAGCACCAGGCTACAGTTTATCATTATCACTCACATACACACACACACTCTCATACATCTGTGTGTGTGTGTGTGTGTGTTGGGGGGGGGGGGGGGGGGGGGGCAGTACCTTAAAACTACTTGGTTTCTAAGAGTGTGTGTGTCATCATTAGTGTGTGAAGTTCTTCCTCTTCCTCACAGGAAATCATCAGTGTGCCATATAACTTCCTGAGGAAGAGCTTATCATCTCTGTCCAGATGGACATAACACACACACACACACGCACACGCACACACATATATATATAGAGAGTGAAGGGTGTGGGTTTATGTTGTATCAGTGTGTGACGCTCTGATGAGAGTTTATTCTCTCACTGCTTTGATCGCAACACACACCTACACATCATTACATCATCACCATTACATCATCATATCATTACATCACTCTCACCACAGTCATTCAGAAACATGAATAAAAATAAACTCTTTCAATAAAGTCAATGAAACTGAAGAGAAACAGAGAGACAGACAGAGAGAGAGGAATTAATAAATAAATGAAAATATATCACTACTGTTCAGATAGTTCTTATTGTTATTAATATTTATTATATATTTATATATATATTTTAAATTATTGTATGTATGTATATATATATATTTTTCTTTTCTTTTAATCATTATTTATTTATTATTACTAATATTTCATTTAATTGTTTATTATTACTATTTTATTTATATTTACTTATTTGTTCATATACATATTTTTTTTCTGGGGGGGTTTGTTTGTGTCTACTTAACATGATATTCTTTCATATCTAATATGTTTATAAGTTTATATAGGTTTATAAAGTAAGATTGATATTATTATAATGTATTTAATGTTTTCTAATTGCTTTGGCAACAATGTAATACTTCTGTTAACATTCATGCCAATAAAACTCTTCTGAACTGAACTGAACTGGGAGAGAGACAGAGAGAGAGAGAGAGAGAGAGAAAGAGACAGAGAGAGAGAGAGAGAGAAAGAGACAGAGAGAGAGAGAGAGAGACAGACAGAGAAAGAGACAGACAGACAGAGCGACAGAGAGAGAGAGAGAGAGAGACTTTTTTTTTGACTTTTTACAATCCTTTATTTTACAAATTTTGTTTTATAAACAGCATAAGGATTGCGCCTATAAATAATTGGTAAAAAAAAAAGATAAATAAATAAATAAATAAGACATTATAGTTCTTTTTTAAAAAAACATATATTGTGCTTTTTTTTTCCTTTTCTCTCTTTTTTTAAAATTTTTTTTCTTTTTAGTTGAAATATGTGGCAAAGATGATTTCGTCATCCTCTACCGAGCACAAGGTCTCCTCACAGCACCATATAGTTTTAAACATATTTATGTCCTTCATACTTTTGTAAAAATTAAAATCAATTAAAATTCTGGATTTGACAAGTCTGGAGAAGATCTTTTTGGGGTCGCAGTCTGTGCTTTGTGCCAGCTTATTTTTCCTGCTTGTATAAATTGCCATCTTGGCTTGACCAATGGTAAAATTAATAAGCTGGCATTTGAACCTGTTTCTTCGGACGTATTTAAAACCAAGAATAAAAAGCTGATGAGTAAAATCTACATTCAGTGGTAAAAAGATGTGTTTTAAAAGGTTAAACAAAGGTGACAACCTGGAGCAATGTATAAAAGCATGGAAAACAGTTTCTCTCTGTGAACAGAAGGGGCGTTCCTGTGTGACGTCAGGATTTAAAATGGAGATAAAAGAGTTCACAGAGACAATTCCATGTAAAATCCTCCACTGGAGGTCAGCAGACTTTTTGGTTAATGGTGGTTTGTACAGTGCCCTCCACTCTGGTTTAAAATCATTATTAAAACACAGTTCAGTGCGCCATGGGGTGTCGACCCTCCCGTTCAGTTTTTTCTTGTTTAAGACCTTTACACAAGGTTGACTGGTAGCTTCCTGTTGGTGACGTAGCTTCCTGTTTTTCGTATTGTTCGCGCGAAAGTTCCTCGTCTGTTTGGAACAGCGTTTTAGATTATATTTTGTAGTTTTTTATAATTATATATTTTTCCCGTTTTTACGCTTTAATACTACTGGACTTTATCCGATTTTTGCGCTTTTTGGGAGAACACGCGTATCATCTGACCAACAACAAGCGAATCCATCACCAAATAATCACAACTCCGGCACAAAGGTACGTTATCATGTCTACCATTCAGCTCGCTCAGTGTGTGGAGTGCAGGATGTTTAGACATTCTTCCTCAGTCATTAGTGATAATTTTATTTGTGATAGGTGTGTGTTAGTTAGCACCCTGACGGAGAAGATAGTAGCATTAGAGGAGCGCATCCAGACTTTAGAGAGGCTTAGAGAGCGCGAGAGCAGCGTTAATCTTGTAGCGGAAAGTCTGGGTGCCACAGGTGGAGATAATCAGCCCCCGACTCCGGCAGTAGAGCCTCACAGCGGGGCGAGTGGGTGACGACTCGGCGGCATACTCGTTCAGCCAAAGCTAACGCTAAGGCTAGCCCACCGGAGCACACCTCTTCTGCGCTTCACGTGTCCAACAGGTTCGCTCTCCTCAGTGATGCACCTGCTGAGAAACCTGAAAGAGCTCTGGTTATAGGAGACTCTATACTGAGACATGTGAAATTAGCTCGGCCTTTAGGGGCGCCAGCGGCAGTGGTCAGGTGTATCCCGGGAGCCAGAGCACCGGACATAGCAGGTAATCTTAGGGCTCTAGGACAGCATAGGTTCTCTAAGATAGTGGTACATGCTGGAGCTAACGATATACGCCTTCGTCAGTCAGAGGTTAGTAAGAGTAACTTTACAGAGGTGTTTAAAATAGCGAAGGCGATGTCCGAAGAAGTAGTTTGCTCTGGTCCCATCCCAATGAGACGTGGCGACATAGCTTACAGCAGGTTATGGTCGCTGAACCGCTGGATGTCCAGGTGGTGCTCCGAAAACAACGTGGGCTACATAGACAATTGGAAGACCTTTGAGGGCAAAACTGGCCTGTTAGGGCGGGACGGTGTCCATCCCACTCGGGAAGGTGCTGCTCTCATTTCTTGCAGTATAGCACATAGTCTCAGAAGAGGCCTAGTTAATCGGTGACAATCCAGAGCCCAGGCCAGGGAGCAGACAGACAGGCTAAACCAACCGTCTGCTAGCTGCAGAGAGTCGTCACTCAGGGTTCATCATATTGAGACTGTGTCTGTTCCCCGAGCTAAACATAAGTTTAGAAAGACTCAGAAAGTCTGTTTTAGTAATTTAATTAACATACATACCACAAACTCAGATCACACTGAATGCGCAGCCGGCAACTCTGATCTGAAGCTAGGACTGTTAAATATTAGATCTCTCGCATCTAAAGCAGTTATTGTTAATGAAATTATCACAGATCAGGAGTTTGATATATAATGTTTAACAGAAACCTGGATTAAACAGGACGAGTATGTAGCTCTAAATGCAGCTAGCCCTCCTGGATACAGCTACATACACCAGCCTCGGCTAACTGGTAGAGGAGGAGGAGTCGCAGTTATTTATAATGATAATCTGTCTCTCGTACAAAAACACAGTTTTAAATCAAATGCATTTAAAGTTCTCTATAGTAACATAAAGTCAGCTCAGTCGATCCCGCTAATCATCATTTACAGACCCCCAGGGCCGTACTCGGAGTTTCTCTGTGAATTTGCAGATTTCCTCTCAAACCTTGTTGTTTCTGTAGACAAAGCGTTAATTGCTGGAGACTTTAATATTCATTTTGAGAATCCAGAAGACCCTCTGAGAACACCATTCTTGTCCATACTGGACTCAGTAGGAGTAAATCAGTGTGTAGTAGGACCCACTCATAAAGCAGGTCACACTTTAGATTTAATATTATCCTTCGGATTAATTATAGGAAATATAACCACAATTCCACAGTCTGAAGTTATCTCAGATCACTACCTTGTCTCGATTAAAGCGTGTTATAGTAATAATGTATGCAGCACAGGACCGCGCTTCCACCTTAAACGTACATTTACATCAAATACCGCACAGAGCTTTATCAATAATCTTCCAGAATTATCAACTTTGATTGGATCGCCATCTGACTTCACAGAACTCGAACAGGCGATTGAATATCTAGAGTCAGCACTTCGTTATAGCTTAGATAATGTAGCTCCAGTTAAAAGGAAAATGATTAGAGATAAGAAACTCGCTCCTTGGTATAATGACCACACCCGTGCTTTAAAACAAACCGCTCGAAAATTCGAACGTAAATGGCGCCAAACTAAATTGATAGTATTCAAAATAGCTTGGAAGGAGAGCATCCTGAACTATAAAAAAGCTCTCAGTGATGCTAGATCAACGTATCTCTCCACTCTTATAGAAAATAACAAAAACAACCCGAGATTTTTATTTAATACCGTAGCTAAATTAACTAAAAACAAGACCACTGCAGAAATCTCCACAACAACATCATGCAGTAGTGAGGATTTCATGAACTTTTTCAATAATAAAATCATAAATATTAGGCAAAAAATTCAGGCTTTGAAAACAGACAATTTCAATAATTCAGATGATCTAACCACATCACATCAGAACTTAGAACACTTTACTCCCCTTGAAGCGAGGGAACTAATTTCACTCATCTCTTCTTCAAAATCGTCAACCTCTATATTAGATCCTATACCGACACATTTTTTCAAACAGATAGTACCAGCAATAATAGAACCCCTGTTGAAAGTAATTAACTGTTCACTCAGTAGTGGGTATGTCCCCAAATCCTTTAAATTAGCCGTTATTAAACCGCTAATCAAGAAACCTGACCTTGACCCCTGTCTGCTTTCTAATTACAGGCCGATATCAAACCTTCCCTTTATCTCCAAGATTTTGGAAAAGGTAGTATCACAGCAGCTATGTTCACATCTACACAGAAATAGCATAAATGAACTGTATCAGTCAGGATTTAGGCCTCATCACACCACAGAGACAGCACTTGTTAAAGTAGTAAACGACCTCCTATGGGGCTCTGATCAGGGTTGCGTCACTATACTTGTGTTACTGGACCTCAGTGCAGCTTTTGACACCATTGATCATAGTATTCTCCTTCACAGATTAGAAAAGGTAGTAGGAATTAAGGGAACTTCCCTCTTGTGGCTCAGATCCTATTTGACTGATCGTTATCAGTTTGTAGATTTAGATGGTGACCATTCCTCATGTTCTCAAGTGGAGTTTGGTGTTCCACAGGGCTCAGTTTTAGGCCCACTGCTTTTTTCCCTTTACATGCTTCCTCTGGGCAACATAATTCGTAAACATGGTATTAGTTTTCATTGTTATGCTGATGACACACAATTATATGTCTCAGCAAAACCAGATGAGAAAAACCAGTTTGCTAAAATCGAGCAGTGTGTGCAGGATATACGAGATTGGATGTTAATTAATTTTCTTCTGCTTAATCCTGATAAGACAGAAGTTCTGGTCATAGGACCACAAGTAGCTAGAAGTAAGCTTTCTGATCACACTGTAACTTTAGATGGCCTTTCTGTTCCATCAAGTGCAACAGTAAAAGACCTCGGTGTGATTATAGATTCCAGCCTTTCGTTTGAAGCTCATGTAGATAATATCACCAGAATAGCTTTCTTTCACCTTAGAAATATTGCCAAGATAAGAAACATATTGTCACTAAATGATGCAGAAAAACTAGTTCATGCTTTTATCACCTCTAGGTTGGACTATTGTAACGCCCTACTGTCTGGTTGTTCAATTAGGTGTATAAACAAGCTTCAGTTAGTACAGAATGCAGCAGCGAGAGTCCTCACTAAAACCAGAAAATACGAGCACATCACCCCTATCTTATCTACACTGCATTGGCTCCCTGTGAAATTTCGCATCGATTTTAAGATACTACTTTTGACATTTAAAGCACTAAATGGTCTCGCGCCACAGTATTTGAGTGAACTGTTAGTGTCTTACGATCCGCCACGCCTACTTCGATCAAAGAATGCAGGCTGCCTGTCAGTACCACGTATTATTAAAACTACAGCAGGGAGCAGAGCTTTTTCTTACAAAGCCCCGAAGTTATGGAATAGTCTTCCTATTAATGTTCGGGACTCAGACACAGTCTCAGTGTTTAAGTCTAGGCTAAAAACCTATTTATTTAGCCAAGCATTTTTGTAAATAGATTAACCTTAGGTAAAGGAGCAGATCTGGGGGACTCATGGACGTAGAGTATTCTGGTGAACTCGTATGTTTAGATGCTGTCCTCCCCACTCTCATTGTTCACTCAGGTTTGTTGACGGTGAGGTGATTGGTTGCTTTACATCTCAGGGAGCCCTCATGTTTGTGTTTCCTTCTGGCTCTCCCTTTTAGTTATGCTGTTATAGTTAGTCCTGCCGGAGTCTCTGCTTGCACTCTGCACTAAATATACATTCACCTATACATGTTGACTGTGACCATACCTAACTGCCATCTCTCCTTTTTTCTGTTCTCTCCTTTTCTGCTCTCTTCTCTCTCTCTCTCCCCCTCTTCTTTCCCTCTCTCTGTCGAGCTATACATGTTTCGCTCCTGAGTTGCCAGTGAACCAGACCCCTCTGCCCTCTGGAGCCGTCTAACCCATCCTGGAGTCCTGCTTCTGGTTGGAGATCTCGTCGCATGGATGCCTTGTGTGGTCTGCCTGGATTCGTATGGTGGCTGGGGATGGTTTCCATGAAGACTGTCCTGTCATCGAGTGATGCTCTGGGGACCTGTGACTTCAGTTGTTCGATAACTCAGGACCGGAATCCCCTACAGTCTACCTGAGCCTCCGGGAACAAACTGGACTCATTTTAATTTTAAAACATCTCTTGTTATACTGAACTTCCAGTCTTACACATTATTATGCTGAGCAATTCCTGCTATCCGTTATCACCCAGATGAGGATGGGTTCCCTGTTGAGTCTGGTTCCTCTCAAGGTTTCTTCCTATTACCATCTCAGGGAGTTTTTCCTTGCCACCGTCGCCCTCGGCTTGCTCATCGGGGACAATCTTGTCATTTTGATTCATATACATTGCATAAAAACTTACTTCTTTTTATTGTGTAAAGCTGCTTTGCGACAATGTCAATTGTTAAAAGCGCTATATAAATAAAATTGACTTGACTTGACACAAGCTTTGTATAAAACCTTACCAGACACTGTCTCAAAGTTCATGTCTTCCTCACCCTTGAGCTCCAGGAGGGGGCCGCCATAACCCTCTAGGTCTGGAGTTATCGTCAGCTGTGGAAAACATTCCTCTTCTGTAGGATTGGTCTCGTTGTTTGTGTATTCCATCAGCTGAACGCGTTCCTCCGACGTTAGGGCGGTTCTCCAGCGATGCAGGAGCTGGTTGGCGACCCGTTGAGACCGCAGTCCCATCTGTGCTGCCAGGTCCTCTGCTCGAGACAGGTCTGGTCCGGTGATGTTCACCAGCTGCCGGAGTGTCACGATCCCTGCGGAGATCAGGGTCTTGGATAGTGCTGGGGTGGTTGGACTGGAAATGTCCAGCTGCCCTCCACAGACTAGGGGCTCCTCCAGCAGCCAGTGTAACGTTCTGCTTCCTTTGTTGTGTTTTTTAAAAAAGGTCCAGATTTTAAAAAGTCTTTGATAAAATACTGGTAATCCAGTAGTGTCCAGTGCTGTGGGGTCCATTAAAAACAGAGTTCTGTCCAGCCCGAGTCCTCCCACCGTGCGTAGGAGTGTGTAGGCTGGTGCTCTCCATCCTTCATCACTCGTTCCGGTGAGAAGCCTCTGGATGAATTGCAGACGGAAGGCTGCAGTTCTGCTGGCTAGCTGCACCAGGCCCTGTCCTCCTTCCTCTTTGGGCAGGTGAAGAAGGCTTTGTGGTAGCCAGTGCAGTTTGTCCCAAAAAAAGTCTACCAGTAGGGCCTGTATGCTTGCCAGCAGGTTTGGTGGTGGGTCCATACATGCCAGTTTATGCCACAGGGATGATGCAGCTAGGTTGTTGATGACCAGCACCCGTCCTCTGTAAGACATTTTTGGGACCAGCCACTTCCATCTGCTTAGTCTGCCTTTTATGTTTTCAACAATTCCATCCCAGTTTTTGTTTAAAAACCCAGCACTGCCCAGGTAGACACCCAAGTATTTAAAACCAGTCTTTTTCCACATTAAACCCCCTGGTAGTGTGGGCTAGTCGTCTCCCCATTCTCCTGCTAAAATGGCTTCACTTTTAGTCCAGTTGATTTTTGCAGATGATAAAACCTTAAAATCTTCTAAAACATCAGTTAAAAGATTCACATCTGCCTGTGTGTTCACCATTACAGCTAGATCATCGGCATAAGCTGAAAGACAGGTTAAAATATTAAAATGAGGTATATTAAAACCAGAAAGTTGCTCTCTTAGTTTGCATAAAAGAGGTTCGATCGCTAAAGAATATAGCATGCCTGACAGAGAGCAGCCTTGTCTAATACCTCTGTGTACTTTAAAAGGGACACATAAACCACCATTAACCTTCAGTACACTCTCAATGTCACTGTACAATGTCTTTATCATTGTTATGAAATCTGGGTTGAACCCGAAGCTTTCCAGCACCTTCCACAGGTATTTGTGTTCAACCCGGTCGAAAGCTTTTTCCTGGTCCAACAAAATGAGACCGGTCTTTAAATCTAGCAGTCTAGAGACATCCATAATATCACGGATTAAATGTATATTGTAAAAGATAGACCTACCAGGCACGCAGTACGTCTGGTCGTGATGAATGACCTGCTCCAGTACCTTTGTCAGTCTTGAGGCTAATGCTTTTGAGAGTAGTTTGTAGTCAGTGCACAGCAGTGATACCGGGCGCCAGTTCCCCAGGTGCGTCAGGTCTCCCTTTTTTGGCAGTAAGGTCAGGACAGCCCTCCTGCAGCTCACCGGGAGTTTTCCTCCTTTCACGTTGTCCTGCAACACCTCTAGTACATCCTGTCCTATTACTGACCAAAACGCCTTGTAGAACTCTACAGGGAGACCGTCTATACCCGGCGCCCGCCCGTTCTTCAGGCCTTGGAGAGCCTTCTGAATCTCTGCCAGTGTCAGTTCTGCCGCCATGTCAGTGGCAGCTTGTTCTGACAGCTTGGGCAGGTTTTTTAAGAAGGTTTCCTCCATTGCATGTGCTTCTGACCACTCACTACTGTACAGCTTTGAGTAGAAGCCGTGTGTCTGCTTGCGTATCTCAGTGGGCTCTGATACGAGATCCCCTGACTCTGATCGCACAGCATGTATGATTCTTTTCTGTCCATTTTTTTGTTCCAGACCAAAAAAGAACTTGGAAGGAGCATCCATTTCTGTTGCGTGTTTAAACCGTGAGCGGACCAGCGCCCCCTGTGCTGCAGTGCCCAGTAGGTCGTTCATTAGGGATTTTTTGTTTTTCAGGTTTTCAGTGTTCCTTCTATTTTCTTTGGTCTCTAAACACTGGAGTTCTGCTATTTCAGTCTCTAGCGCTCTCATTGATCTAACAATGTCTTTTGTGACATTGAGTGTGTACTGTTGACAAAAGACTTTTATTTGTGCTTTAGCTAGATCCCACCATTGCTGTAGAGAGCTAAAATCTGCTTTTTGTGATTTAAGACTGGTCCATAAAAAGGTAAAAGACTCAATAAAATTGGCATCTTCTAAAAGTAGGGTGTTAAAATGCCAGTAGGCGCTCTTAGGCTTGAGGTTTTTCCTACTGACAGTGCACTGCACCATGCTATGGTCGGAGATGCCTACTGGAACAATAAAACATTTAGTGAAATAAGACAGTTGATGTTTAAAACAATAAAATCGATCGAGTCTTGCCAGTGAGAGCGTGTTCTCTATGGAATGGGCCCAGGTGTTCTGTCTTTGTTTCTTATTTAAGTCTCTCCATATGTCACTCAAGTCCTGGGCCTCCATCATCTCCCACATGCGTTTACGGGAGGCCATGTGAGGTTCTCTATGGTTTCTGTCCAGGTTGTCGGTTGTGCAGTTAAAATCCCCACCCAGAATTAAAATGTCAGTAGAGTTACAGTCGTTAATTACGCTGCTCAGTTTGTCTAAAAACATCATCCTCTCTACTGCCTTGGTGGGAGTGTACACACAAATAAAAACAAAAACATCATTTTCATAAAAAGTTCTCACTTTTAAAAGCCTCCCATTTAAAATTCTTCTACTGTGTAAGAGTTCGGTATAAAACTGCGAGCAGCGAGCAGTGCGACTCCACCACTCAGTGGTGTATTGTGGCTCAGGATCCCGAGCCCATCCCACTCTTTGGACCAGTCCGCTGCGTTCTTGGAGTCGCTGTGCTTGAAGTAGAGCCACATCAACATGTTTCTGTTTTAGTAGTTCATATAGTTTGGCTCTTTTTTCACATGTTTTTGCCCCATTTATATTTAAACTCGCAATATTTACTTCACTTTACTTTACTTCACAAAAAGTATGTGGATAAAAAGACAGTCTTATATAAAAGAAGACATACCAGTGTCCAGCACGGAGTAAAAATCATTCTAAAAATTCCTCTTCAGCGAGTTCCTTGTTTATTTTAGTGATCCATTTCTTTAGTCTAAAGATTTCAAGTTCAGCGAAAACTTTTTGTCTTCTGTAGTATTTAACGTCATGGATGAACTGTTTCTTGCTTGAGAAGTGGTCTTCTATTTTAATTTTTCAGCCCCTTTTTGTCTTCTCTAGAAAAACATGTATGGATTCCTCGCTATAGATGACTGGCATTCTTTCTTCCTCTGCGGTGAGAAGCAGCACAGAGTCTGAGATGTACCCGTCGCTGTCTGACTCCGGTTCGGGGTCTTTTTTGGGGAGTTTTTTTCCTCCTCCTTTACGATCTTTTTTCCTTTTTGGTGCCTTGAAGGAGGGCTCTTCTTCCATCTCCATTTCCGCCTCGTCCCCTCGTGACAGTGCGGAGGCTGATGCTTCCAGTTGACGGCTCCTCGCCCTTGTACCCATCGCCGAGAGCGCAGGTAGCTCCAGCGCTGCACCCGAACCCTCCGTGACCTTATCGGCCGTGCTCGGCCTCTCCGGCGCCGGCCGGGTCACGTTGGGCTCCCCTCGGTCCGGTTTGGCCGAGCTCGTTGTTTCTGGTGTCGATGTAGCTCCAGTTGACTCTTGGACTGCAGGCTGGGCTTGGGGTTCGGTCTCCTCTGGCTCTGGGTCAGCAGCATTACCGGGTCCCTCAGCTGACGGCCGAGCTGTACCCGCGGAGGGAGCGGCCTCGCCCGGCACGGTCGCGTCGTGACCCGGTCGCTCAGAAGCATCAGGACCGCTCTGTCTTTCGGGACAAGCACGGACCAGATGTCCCATTGCACCACATTTAAAACATTTTATATCAGTGTCTGAGGAGGCGAATATGCTGTAGTCAAAGTTTTCAACT
>CM059211.1:39970445-40033569 GCA_030347435.1 Clarias fuscus
AACGCTGTGATGTAGGATGAGCCCCGCCCCTGTGTGTGTGAAGGAGGTGGAGCACTCACAGGCCGAGTGGCTGCGGCGTCCCTCGGGCTGGATCTGATTGGTGGGCGTGTTGAGCCAGCAGTGGGTCTCGGTGTCGAACACGCGGATCTTATTGCAGTAAATCTCGTTATTCGAGTGAAACGGCCCAAAGCGATCGGCGCGTCCCCCGAACACAAACATCTTAGTGCCGATGATCGTCGCCGAGTGGAAATCTCTCCACCTTGCCGGAGTTCCCTGTGACACAAACACACGCGCTTTCAAAATCCATACTTAACTGTACGGTTGTAGTTCTGAGCTAATGCGTTAAGCTAACACACTTACTGTAGCTTTTATTAAACTCCAGCACATAGTGTGAGAGTCCAGCTTGTGTATGTCGTTGGAGAAACAGTCAGCCTGTCTCTCACACACACACACACACACACACACACACACACACACCACAAGGACATACCATTGATGCGCATGTTAATCACCAGGTGTGTGTATTTAACGGGGTTTTGTGTGTGTGTGTACATGCTAGACCCACCAGCTGTTCGTATCCCCCGAATATGTACATGTCTTTGTTGAGGACACACGCTGAGTGTCCGTCTCTCGCCCCAGGAACTGACCCTGTGACCTTCGGTGTCCACCACCGATGAATGCCTAACACACACACACACACACACACACACACACACACACACACACACACACACACACACACACACGTTAACACCACAGCTGCATTAAGAGCTCTTCCATCACTCCAGTAACTCAGCTGAGTAATTACCGCCCTCTCACCTGCTCCTCCCTACCCAACAGGCCACACCCCCTCCAGCACACTTAGTACCACTCGAACACATCCACAAATAACTCCATCCCACAGAACACACACACACACACACACACACACACACACGTAAAAATCTAATGCATGTATATAATGGTGTATAATGGCAGTGGTGGTCGAGAGCGCGTGCACACCGCACACCTCTGCCTAGCATCCTGCTCACCAACGTCCAGTCACCGGAGAACAACTCAACTCAACTCATCTTTATTTGTATAGCACTTTAACAACAAGAATGCCCCAAAGTGCTTCACATAAATAATAAAATAATATAGTAATATAATAAAATAAAATAAGGAACTCAATTAAGAAATTAAAAATAATACTAATAATACTAATAATAAAATATTAAAAAGGAACATAATTAAAATCACACCACACACAATCTCATGTTGGTTTAAATGCCAAAGAAAACATGTGAGCTTTGAGATGGGACTTAAACACCCTCAGTGATGTGGCCTCACAAATGGTCAAGGGCAGGTCATTCCACAGTTTGGGTGCCGCCACAGAGAACGCCCGATCACCCCTGAGCTTGCACTTGGTCTTGGGTACCGTCAGCAGAAGTTTATCTGATGATCTTAGAGTGCGTGATGGAGCATATGGCTTAAGCAGATCCGAGAGGTAGGGTGGGGCAAGGCCATGTAAACATTTAAACGTAACCAAAAGAATTTTAAAATTAATTCGATACTGTACCGGGAGCCAATAAAGAGAAGCCAGAACTGGAGAGATATGTTCTTTTTTACATGTAGACGTTAATAGTCGAGCAGCGGAATTTTGGATCAGTTTATGTTTATCAAATATAAGGCCATGGTCAAAAATAACACCTAAATTTGATGCTGTGGGTTTAACATACTGCACCAAAGCTCCTAAATCCAGAGGTGGAACTCTGCCTCTGGCACCAGGACCAAATACCAAAACCTCTTTTTATCATTAAAATTTAAAACATTTTGGGCTAACCATGCCTTTATGTCATCTAGACATGTTGACAGAGCCTTGACAGAGTAGCCTTCCTTCTACTTTAACGGGAGATAGATTTGACTGTCGTCTACATAGCAATGAAAGGAGATGTCATGTTTTCTCAGGATATAACCGAGCGGCAACAAATATAATGAGAAAAGAAGGGGTCCAAGGATAGAACCTTGTGGGACCCCATATGTCGGAGATCTTGAATCCTCATCAGCTCCTCTAAGACTAACCAAAAATGTTCTATCAGTAAGATAGGACCTAAACCAGTCCAGAGCTGTCCCCGTAATTCCCACCCAGTGTTCTAGGCGTGACAGAAGGATGTCATGGTCTACTGTGTCAAAGGCAGCTGTTAAATCAAGCACCAGAAGAATCATAGAATCACCAGAATCCGTAATATGATAAATGTCATTTAAGACCCTTAACAGAGCTGTTTCAGTACTGTGAAGAGCCTTGAAACCAGACTGAAAAAACTCAAGAATTCCAAGCTCACTAAGATAACTTATTAGTTGTGTATAAACTACTTTCTCCAAAATCTTAGACAGAAATGGTAGCTTGGAGATTGGTCTGTAATTAGAAAACACAGATGGATCAAGATTAGGTTTCTTTAACAAAGGCTGCACAACTGCATGTTTAAAATTTCTGGGTACCACCCCAGATCCCAAGCTGCTATTTATAATATTTAAAACTATAGGACCTAGAATGGGAGCCAATTCTTTAAAAAGATGCGGAGGAATGGGATCAGCAGGAGATCCTGCAGGCTTCATAATATTAATAATCTTTAACAGAAAGGAAAGAGAGATGGGCTCAAACTGGTTAAAAACAGCAGAGCTAGAGACAGAAGAAGAGATAGATGGGTCACATGCAGGAGATGTAATAAGAGCCCTTGTAGAAGAAACCTTATCAATAAAAAACTGGAGAAAGTTTTCACACACTGCATAAGAGCTTTCGAAACTGACAATTTGGGGACCATTAAGAATAACATTAAATGGCTGAAATAAAACGCAAGGCTTATGACAGGTAGCTAAAATTAACTCAGAGAAATGTTTGGTTTTTGCAGCTTTTACAGTTTTCTGATAGACGCCAACTGTCTCTCAATGAAATAAAAGACACTTGCAACTTGTCCTTTTTCCATTTTCGTTCCATTTTACGACACACGCGTCTGACAGCACGAGTCTCATCGTTTAACCAGGGTTCAGATTTAACTTTGGGGCGCCTGATTTTTAATGGAGCCACAGAGTCCAAGGCAGCCTTACAGTGGAATGGAACCAGGATGCTAGTGCCTCAGTGTCAAAGCCAGCAACAGAGGCGCACTCCGAGATGTCATCATCACAGCTCCGGTTAAACGCAACAGAGAACTGAGCGGTGGTGGAGGAGTTAAGCACGCGGCAGCGCCGTACACACGCGCAAGGTTTAACGTCATTATTCGGTAAAACAGAATCAAACAAAACAGGCATATGATCAGAAAATACTGCGTCACAGACTTCAATGTTAGAAATAGATAATCCATGAGATACAACAAGATCAAGGGTGTGCCCCTGCTCCTGTGTGGGGCCAGACACTGACTGCACAAAACCAAACGAATCAATTAAACTTAAAAATCTTTAGCCATCAGTTTTTCAGGGCAACAAACATGAACATTAAAATCACCCACAATAAGGACACGATCATATTTAGGCATCATTTCCGCCAAAAAGTCAGACAAGTCAGTTAAAAAGTCCTTATTATACTTAGGTGGACGATAAATCACTCCACACAGCACTGTGTGAGAGCGGCCAAGCTCAAATACGTTCAGCTCAAAGCTGGAAAATGTCAAAAATGACAGCTGCTTACAATAGAAGTTATCCCTATAGACCACCGCGATTCCTCCTCCTCGACACGATGTTCTCGGGAAATTTAGATAGGCATAGGATGAGGGGAGAAGTTCAGAGAAGGCACTGTACTCACCAACACTCAGCCATGTCTCCGTAATGAAAAGACAATCCAAACCACGTGAGGTGATAAACTCCTTTGAGCTCGATGACCTCAGGGCCAAGGTAAAGATCCAGAGAGACATAAGGGACTGCAATCTCCTCTGTTTCACCGAGACATGGTTGAACACAGCGATGCCGGACCACGCCTTGCAGCCAGCCGAGTTCTTCTCGGTTTACCGCACGGACAGAACACGGGACTCGGAGAAGTCGAGGGGAGGTGGTGTGTGTTTAATGGTGATCAACAGCTGGTGCAACAGCACGAGCATTGTTCCTCTCACACGCTCCTGTAGACCCAACCTGGTACAAATATCAAATATCATCCTTTTACCTTCCTCAGTGGTTTACATCAGTCATAATCAGCGCCGTTTATATTCCACCACAAGCGGGCACCGTCAATGCTTTATTCGAGCTGCATGAGGCTCTCACACAGCACCAGACACAACACAGGGACGTTGCGCTTATTGTGGCTGGGGACTTCAACCTCAGACGCATAGCGCCAAACTTTCATTAGCACATCACCTGCCCCACCAGGAGCGAAAGGACACTGGACCACTGCTACACCCAAATCTAGGACAGCTCCACTCCCCCTTCGGGAAATCTGACCACACCTCCATCTTCCTCATACCAACATATAAACAAAGGCTTAAACAGGAAGTTCCGGTTCAGAGGGAGGAGAAACTCGCTGGTGCAGCCTGGGACATGTTCCGGCGCAGCACTGATGACATTAGCATGTTTACGGAGGCGGTTGTGGGATTCATCAGGAAACTGGCGGATGATACCGAACAAAAACGACTATGAAACATTTCACAACCAGAAGCCATGAGTGGATGAACCCATCCGCAACGCTGAGATCTCACACCGCTGCCTATAACGCGGGACACGCGTTGGGTGACATGGACTCGTACAAGGCTGCGTCATACAAGTCCGGAAAGCGGTGAAGGAGACGAAGCAGAGCTACAGAAGGAAACTAGAGTCACAGCTTCAACAGAGTGACTCTAGGAGCCTGTGGCAGGGACTAAGGCAATAACGGACTACAAAGCACCAACATCTGGTATGAGGAATGCGGACGTGTCTCTGATAGACGAGCCGAACACCTTCTACGCTCGCTTCGAGGATGCAGCTAAAAATGCTAGCGACGATAATGCCAGCAGGGCCATCGGCTCCAGACAGGAAGACACTGCCAGCACCGGAAACGCATTCATCATCTCCGAGCATGACGTGAGGAGAGCCTTTAGGAGAGTGAACACCAGGAAAGCAGCAGGACCGGACAGCAAGTTTGCTGATGTCTGACAACAATGAGGCCTACATGGAGGAAATTGGAAATCTGGCAAACTGGTGCTAGAAAATGAATCTCCTTCCAAACATCAGCAAGACAAAAGAGTTGATAGTACAAAGCAGGAGAGAACTACCAGACCCACGTCATCAACGAGCGCTCAGTGGAGAGAGTGGACAGCTTCAGATAGCTCAGAGTTCACATCACGCAGGACCTGTCATGGTCCAGTCACATCAGCACCGTGGTGAGAAAGGCCCGGCAGCGTCTCTACCACTTCAGACATTTGAGAGACTTCAGATGCCCTCTAAGGTGCTTAGGAACTTCTACTCTTGCACCACAGAGAGCATCCTGATGGGAAACATCACAACCTGGTTCAGGAACAGCACCATGCAGGAGAGACGAGCCCTAAAGAGAGTCAGCTGAGCGGACCATCCACGCCGAGCTCCCTGACCTTCAATCGATCTACAACATGCGGTGCTGGATCAAGGCCAGGAAGATCATGAGGAACCTCAGCCACCTCAATAATGGACTGTTCTCTCTGTTGTGCTTCTGCTCCCTGATGGCTAACACAGAGAGACTGAAGAGAAGCTTCTTCCCACAGGCGATACGGTCTCTCAGTCAGAACACCACACATGACTAAACTATTTTTGCACAATGCACATTCATGTACACTGCATCTACACATTCATGCATATTTGCACACTCACTCCCCAGGCATTTCTTTTTAAATTCTATGTCAGTTTCCACAACAAAATCTTTACACATTTGCACAGCTAAGTTTTTAAAAAATATTTTGTTCTTATCTTCCATAGCAGGGGTTGGCAACACACAGAGCCATTTGGAGCCGTTACCCACAGAAAAGAAAACACCGGGAGCCACAAAACCATTTTGACATCTAAAATGAAAATAACACTGCTTATATCGTTTTTTACCTTTATACTATTTATAAAAACTAAACATAAACCATATTGTACTATGTATGAGTGTGCATGTGATAAACAAATTTGAAATATAACTAAATTTGCTGTTTGGTTCAATTTGCCTTGTAGTCCAGCAGATCTTCAACATGACAATCAATTACTCAAGAGAAACCTGTTCGTCTCGGTACACAGGGGCAGGAAGTGGCGAACTGTTCCAGTCACTTTCTGCCCACCAGCTGTGAAAGCAGTCTGAGGGTGGATAGGGGGAGAGGTGCACTACACCACGTGGAGTTGAGTGCTCCATCTGCATTTCCTCAGTTATGGAGAAGTTCTTCTACACAACCACAGAGCACATCCTCACTGAGAACACCACGACCTAGACCTCACCACCCTGGACCAAGTCATTGTGTGTGTGTGTGTGTGTGTGCGCGTGTGTGTGTTTAGCTCTCACCAACTTCAAAGGCATACAGTATGTTACACGCCCCCTCTGTGTCATTTCTCCCCCCCCAGATGTAGATGGTATCTTCCACCAGCACGGCCGTGTGTCCATAACGCATGTAGGGCACTTCACGAGTGTGTTCCCTACCTCCTGTCCTCACTGGAGGCAGCTTCGTCCACCGCAAGGACACTGACACACACACACAAACACACACACACACACACACACACAAGCTATTATTACTCAGTAAACAGAATAAAAAACACATAGAATATGGTGCTCAGTGTTTAGATTTATTGTGTGAAATTTAATGTTCAGGATTTGTAACGAATTAAACATTACTGAGCAAGCTGCGCCGTGAGGTGTGGAGCGCGCGCGCCGTGAGGTACCGGTGTTGAAGATGTGTACGTCGATCTGCCGCAGCGTCTCGTAGTCCTCCCCCGAGCAGTAACCTCCGAACGAGTAGACTTTATGTCCCACAGGCACGGCGGCGTGATTCACCCTGCGGGGGCCACCGTCTAAACAGACTGTCCACCGCATCATCATACACACACACACAGACACTCACACTGCAACCAGCACACACACACCCCTCCAGTGCATCACCATGGCAACCAAATTAACTCCATCACACATTCCACCTACAAGCAGAACACACACACAAACAGTAAAAATAATCAGTATACACACACTATAAACAAACAGTATACACACCAATATAATACACTTACAGAGCAGCTGAAGTGAGCACACTGTGTAGTTTAGTGTGTGTGTGTGTGTGTGTGTGTGTGTGTGTGATATCTAATACTGAGCTGTAAACAGAATCTCTGTGTATAGAATAAAGATGCAGTGCTATTTATATGTACACTGTTTTGGTATCATAGGAACCAGTACCTTTATCTCTCTCTCTCTCTCACACACACACACACACACACACACACACAGTCTTACACAATAGGACTCGTGGAAATAAAATCTGATCTGTGACCTGTGGAGTGTACAGAACACTGGTTAGCTAACATGCTAACGTGCTAATGTCAGTAAATGTCACTGCTGGGCTTCAGATTCTCATTAGCATTAGCATCAGCGAGATGGTAAACAAAACGCTTCGACTCCTTTCCTACACACACACACACACACACACACGGGCGCGCGAAGTCAGAGAGGAAGAATAAAATTAAGTGACAGGTCTGAAAGAGAGAGTGTGTGTGTGTGTGTGTGTGAGAATAACAGTTATAGAGCTAGCTTAGCCTCAATGCTAATTGTACGGATCCATCATAAGAATTAACTTTAGCAGAAAAACTTTTAACCTCATTAATTCACAATAATCACCTCTGCCCCCGCTCACACACACAAACACACACACACACACTTTAACTTTGCTCTGTGTACACATGCCGCTAGCGTTAGCATTAAACTACAAGAGTATTATGGAAACATTATTGATAGATACTAATCACACACACGCGCGCGCGTCATGCTGTAACATTAGTACAGAGGCAGAGAGAGAGAGAGTGTGTGTGTGTGTGTGTGTGTGTGTGTACAGCGCGTGTGTAATGCTGCTGTTCAGCTCTAACCCTCACAGCTGGAGTGTGTATACAGTGTACAGTGTGGGTTGTTACTCACTGTGTGTGTGTGTGTGTGTGTGTGTGTGTGGTGAGAAACAGGATAAAGATGAAACGCGCGACGCTGCTGCGGAACCCGAGTGTGTCAGAAACACAGCACACACCGCTGCACCTCCGTACTGACCGCTGATTGGCTCTGACTATCACGTGACTCTAAGACCACGTGGCCGATTCGACTCAGTTTAAAGGGCAGCGTGTTTACTCAGCTGTGTGTGTGTTTTTAATTTCAGTGTTTTAGTGGTGAGAAAATGTGTGTATGAGAGATACATGAACATTTTTAATTAAAAGGAAAAAACAGCATTAAATCAAACCTTTGCTGAACATATAGTGAAAAGATTCCCCGCTTCCCGGCGTGTGTAGCAGGTGTGCCTTTAAAACACTATTTTGTGATTCCACTTGCCATGACCATATTTGGATTTCCTGTGTCCACATGCTGTTTTGGGGAGTGTTACCCTTTAGCTTCTTCCCAGTCTGCATCTGAATTCACAGCGGTAGGTCACAAAAGTTTGGTACTGATTCAATTAGATGTTTTTTTTCTAATAACCGATGATTTCATGCTACATACTTGTATCATTATGATTAGAAGTTCATCAGTGATGTACACGTGTTTTGTTGGTCATTTTGTCTTCGTTTAATGAGTGTAATTTGATATGATTTCACAGCGCGTGCGCGTTGAGCATCGCTGCCACGAGGTGTTTTAACTGCTACACAAGTCCTCAGCTTGCCTGTCTTTGGGTTGTCCGGATTCAATAAACAAGGACGTGATGGCAAGAATGTTGGTGTATTGAGGTTTTTCACATGACACAACGCAGATTACACACCGCTACACGTGCAGTGGGCAAAATGAATTCCGTCTCAGAACACAGTGGAGATTGCGCAGATGTTTCTAATTGTCTTTGTAGAAGGATGTTGTAGAGTTCAGACAGGACATATTGTTAATTATCTCCACATATAGCAGTACACAACACACTTTCTTGGTTTAAAGACAGCGCGGAGGATTCAAGAATCTTATTTGTCACCAGTGTTACGGAATAAAAAAAAAAAGTAATCTACTACAAATTACATTAATTAAAAAACATCTGTCACTGCATGCGCCTGTGGTGGGCTAGGGGCTCCTCGCTCCCTATGTAGGGGCCCCCCCCCCTCTCTGCAGGTGTGTGAAGGGGCGGGGCCGCCAGGTCTGGCCGGTTGGCGATAATTATTGTTAACGGATCTCACGCTTTCTCCGTTTTAAAAATCCTCCCTTTTCCCCTTCCTCCCTCCTTTAACTCTGTCCTTCCCATAAAAAATACTCCTTTTCCCGTAAGACCTCGCCCGTGTGTCTGTGTTGCAAAAAGAGTGGACCTGTTACATCAAATGTAAAACTACAAACGATTGATTAAAGCACATCTCGTCCAACTTGTTGTCCAAGGACTGAACATTTGCAAGCAGGATGCTGGGTAGTGGTGGGCTATGTGCACTTGCCCACAGGCTGTTCCAAACCCTGGCTTTCTTTCCTCTGTGTTCTAGACAGTGCTGCAGCATCTTGGCCAGCAGGTGGAGACAAAAGTCAGGTCAAACAATGTGTTTGGCAGCACTGTAACTACTACTGAACAGTGTCGACACCACAGCATGGGGGTATCTCAGGGGCCTGTACTGTCCCCCCTTCCGTTCACACTCTATACATCTGACTTCTGGTTCTGGTACTGCTCACAGTCCTGCCACCTGCAGACCTTTTCAGATGTTATTAGAGCAGTTATTAAACCGATAATTAAGAAGTCTGACCTCGGCCCCAGTCAGCTGTCCAATTACAGGCCGATATCAAACCTCCCCTTTATCTCTAAGATCCTGGAAAAGATAATAACGGAGCAGCTATGCTCATATCTACATAGAAATAACATACATTAACTGAATCAGTCAGGATTTAGGCCTCATCACAGCACAGAGACAGCACTCGTTAAAGTAGTAAATGACCTCCTATTGGCCTCTGATCAGGGTTGCGTAACTATGCTTGTGTTACTTGAACTCAGTGCAGCTTTTGACACCATTGATCATAGTATTCTCCTTCACAGATTAGAAAAGGTAGTAGGAATTAAGGGAATAGCCCTCTCCTGGCTCAGATCCTATTTGACAATCGTTATCAGTACATAGATTTAAATGGTGATTATTCTGCATGCTCTCTAGTGGCGTTTGGTTTCCCACAGGTTTTGCTTTTTTCCCTTTACATGCTTCCTTTGGGCAACATAATCCGTAAGCATGATATTAATTTTCACTGTTATGCTGATGACACACAGTTATACATCTCAGCAAAACCAGATAAGAGAAACCAGCTTGCTAAAGTTGAGCAATGCGTAAAGGATATAAGAGACTGGATGCTAATTAACTTCCTCCTGCTTAATAGGACCACAAGCAGCTAGAAGCAAGATTTTAGATCACACTGTAACTTTAGATGGCCTTTCTGTTCCATCAAGTGCACCAGTAAAAGACGTTGGTGTGATTATAGATTCCAGTCTTTCATTTGAAGCTCATGTAGATAATATTACCAGGATAGCTTTCTTTCACCTTAGAAATATTGCCAAGATAAGAAACATATTGTCACTAAATGATGCAGAAAAACTAGTTCATGCTTTTATCACCTCTAGGTTGGACTATTGTAACGCCTTACTGTCTGGTTGTTCAATTAGGTGTATAAACAAGCTTCAGTTAGTACAGAATGCAGCAGCGAGAGTCCTCACTAAAACCAGAAGATACGAGCACATCACCCCTATCTTATCTACACTGCATTGGCTCCCTGTGAAATTTCGCATCGATTTTAAGATACTACTTCTGACATTTAAAGCATTAAATGGTCTCGCGCCACAGTATTTGAGTGAACTGTTAGTGTCTTACGATCTGCCACGCCTACTTCCATCAAAGAATGCAGGCTGCCTGTCAGTACCACGTATTATTAAAACTACAGCAGGGGGCAGAGCTTTTTCTTACAAAGCCCCAAAGTTATGGAATAGTCTTCCTATTAATGTTCGGGACTCAGACACAGTCTCAGTGTTTAAGTCTAGGCTAAAAACCTATTTATTTAGCGCAGCATGTTTGTAAATAGATTAACCTTAGGTAAAGGAGCAGATCTGGGGGACTCATGGACGTAGAGTATTCTGGTGAACTGGTATGTTTAGATGCTGTCCTCCCCACTCTCATTGTTCACTCAGGTTTGTTGACGGTGAGGTGATTGGTTGCTTTACATCTCAGTTCCCCCTCATGTCTGTGTTTCCTTCTGGCTCTCCCTTTTAGTTATGCTGTTATAGTTAGTCCTGCCGGAGTCCCTGCTTGCACTTTGCACTAAATATACATTCACCTTATACATGTTGACTGTGACCAGACCTAACTGCCATCTCTCCTTATTTTCTGTTCTCTCCTCTTCTGCTCTCTCCTCTCTCTCTCTCTCTCTCTCTTCTTTCCCTCTCTCTGTCTCTCTGTCGCGCTATACATGTTTCGCTCCTGAGTTGCCAGTGATCCAGACCCCTCTGCCCTCTGGACCCGTCTAACCCGTCCTGGAGTCCTGCTTCTGGTTGGAGATCTCGTCGCATGGATGCCCCGTGTGGTCTGCCTGGATTCGTGTGGTGGCTGGGGATGGTTTCCATTAAGACTGTCCTGTCATCGATTGATGCTCTGTGGACCTGTGACTTCAGTTGTTCGATAGCTCAGGATTGGAATCTCCTACAGTCTACCTGAGCCTCCAGGAACAAATTGGACTCCTTTTAATTTTTAATTTTAAACACATCTCCTGTTATACTGAACTTCCAGTACACATTATTATGCTGATCAATCCCTGCTTTCCGTTATCACCCAGATGAGGATGGGTTCCCTGTTGAGTCTGGTTCCTCTCAAGGTTTCTTCCTATTACCATCTCAGGGAGTTTTTCCTTGCCACCGTCGCCCTCGGCTTGCTCATCAGGGACAATCTTATCATTTTGATTCATACACATTGCATACAAACGTACTTCTTTTTATTGTGTAAAGCTGCTTTGCGACAATGTCAATTCTCCTAAAATACCACCTCTTGGACCACCCCAATGTGTCTCACTCCTTTAGTATTAAGGAAATATATTTTTTTATTATTATAATTTGAAAAATAAACCTCTTGAAATTGTAGTTAATTATTTTGTTTTAAATGCAAAATACTTTATACATAAAAAGAGAATTAAAAAGGAACAATTGTATTTCCCCTTTTTCATAATAGAAATGACCTCACTTTTTAATTATCTTTAACTAATTTTAAACTAATAGACTTAAAGTTCAGCCTTTATTTTGTCACATGTACATTACAGCACAGTGAAATTCCTTCTTCACATATCCCAGTGTAAGTGGGGTCAGAGCGCAGAGTCAGCCATGATACAGCAGCCCTGGAGCAGATAGGGTTAAGGGCCTCACTCAAGGGCCCAACAGTCGCAACCTGGCTGAGCTGGGAATCAAACCGCCGATCTTCCGATCAGTAACTCAGTCCCTTAGCCCTCTGAGCCACCACTGAGCCACTTCTACCTTATTATGACCCTGTGTTTAATTGAAGTAATGTGGCTCTTGATACATCTTTTCTACTTTTAAAACATCATGTCTATCCTTTTGTGTCTTTAACCTTTACTTTGTACTGTCAAATTTATAGTTTTTTGTCCTTTGTGTTTAATTTGTTGTAATACATTTTTTTGTTGTTATTGCTGTTCTTGTTATTGTTAACTGTAACTAATGTGTAAAACATCATAGTGTGATGCTTTTCTTCCAGCACCTGTGGCCTATTCTACACACTTACACATCACAGATGCTAACACTCTCTCACACACACATGCATTCACGTGGTCACTCATACACACATACATGTTTTTTTTTGGGGGGGGGTCTTAACATGCTCAAAAACTCATGAAAATTGACAGACAGGTTGGAATCTGCTGCCATTAGGATGCCTGAGAATTGCGTGGCCCGGGGCCCTCAGGGGCCCCACACGAGATTTTGTTGCATAGCTCACACTTGCACATATACACACGAATCTCTGTAAACATTTAGAGCTTAGAGTCGAACTTTCGCAACTGACCTGGATTCAACTCAACAGGAAGTCAGTTATTTTGGGTTGTTTGCCAAAACGCACCCGATGGATTTTGCTATACAGTGGAACCCCGGATTGTGACTAAGACGGTTTGCGAGTGTTCCACAAGACCAGCAAAGATTTTTAATCAATTTTAACTTTAAAAAACGAGCAAGTCTTGGTTTACAAGTACCGAGTATCATGTATCACGCATGGGATTCTTGTTTGGACGCCGAGCCTCATGTGATCACGACTGAGCCAATGTTTTTTCTCTCTCTCGGACTGCGGAAATGTAGGTAATCTTCTTCCCTGCTGGGTCTTAGTGCTCATCTCTCACTGGTATAATCAACATCTGTGCACGCGTGTACTGTTTACAATAACACTGTGACCACTCTGTAACGCTCAGATAAAATATCTTAACTGAAGTTACACAAAAACGAGTGATCTTTCTCTTTGTGTCAGAGTGCTTTAAAACCCAGTAAACAAGAACAACAAGACAACGACCAATTCAAACAAACGGGCACGCTTCATATCCAGGTCACGTGACCACATGCGTCACTGTTTTCCCGTGCAGACCGGCAACGGAGTCTCGTGAGAGCTAGAGCGGGAACCAATCAACATAAAACTCATGGGCACAAAAAACCTTTCTGGGCACAATTAATAAGGCACCGCAGACTATTTTATCATTTGGGCCAGCTTACTTTCGCCCTATTAAAGTGCCCTGTATGTGGCAGTGCTACAACGCGTGTGCGCATAATGCATCTTTTATTTTGTTTGTGTATGTGCCCCTTCAAACACACCCCAACTCCTCTTTCCTTCACACACACACACACACACACACACACAACGGACACACTGCTCTGTCACGATTCTTTTAAAAGGTAAAGTGCAGGTTCATTTGTTTTATTTTTACTTTACAGCAATGAGTCCGTTAGTGTGCGCACTCTCGCGTGTCAGAGATGTTGCTTGTTAATTTTCCCGATGAGGCAGTGTTTCCATGTGTTTGAAAGTCATCCTGCACAAATAAGAGAAGAGGAAGGGTTACTGTATAAGACGTAAAGAGGGAGAGGGTGTCACACACACACACAGCGCACACACCTATCTGTTGGGACTTATTTTTACTTTTTTCAAAGATAAAGTGCAGGTTACTTTTGTTTTATTTTGACTTAATATTTTGCATTCATTCTTTTTATGTATTCATTTTTGTGCTCTGTGGAATGAATAATTTGAGTTTTCATTATTTCTTATGGGGAAATTTTTGCTTTTTATATACGAACACACTTCTGGAATGAATTATGCTCGCATTCCACTGTACTTCTCCTGTGAAATTTATAGGAACGCTACCAAACCAGGCCGATGTGATCTAAAGACAGTGACGATGCAAACTTATAGAGGGATTTTTGATATCTCAAATGGGTCAGCTGTGACAATGCCTTAAAAAGTTATTAATGACTTTCTATGTATATTGAGTGACACATTCAGTGACATCACACTGAGTAGCATCATAGTGTGAGGCTTTACTGCGGCCTATTCTACACATCACAAATGTTAACACACACACACACCTCTCTCTCTCTCTCAAACACACACACACTAAAAAAAAACACAAATATTAACAGGACAAATGTTAACACACACACAAACATCTCTCACTCTCACACGTACACAGACACACACACCAGCTTTTTGGAGGTCTTAATATAAAATTCTCCTTATTCTACACACACAAAGATCTCTCACCCTCACACACACACACACACACACACACACACACAGTTGACGTGACAAATATTTAGGGCCCAAGTTGATATCAGATCTATATAATGTGTGATGTGTGCAGGTTGTGCGGTGCACCCAGGCGGCGATGGCTTTTTGTAGGTCTTAACACACTCAAATAACACACAGGTTGTGCGGTGCGCCTGGGGACGCGATGGAACAGGGTGCTTGGGCCCGTCATCATTGCTTGCAACTATATTTTATTGATTTTAAACTCTAAATTTCTACAACATTTTATAAATAACTTGAATGTCCTTCACTGACAGTTTTCAGTCCTAAATGAAATTTTAGCTCATTTCCTATGAGTGATTGGTAAATGGTCTTCATCTAAATCATTTTATTGTATTGACAAATGTATTGACATTATGTATTGACAATATGTGTATTGACAAATAAAGTGTGCCTACAAAAAATTCTGATCTTTCATGTCTTTATTAAACACACCCATTCAACATTCCAAATGTAAGTGGAAAAAGTAAGTGAACACTTGGAATTAATAAATGGCTGACTCTGCATCCTTGGAAGCAATAACCTCAAGCAGGTCCTTCCTGTAGCTGTGGATCAGATTTGCACATCTTTCAGGAGGAATTTTAGCCCATTCTCTCCTGCAGAACTGCTTTAGCTCCGTCATATTCTCTGGACATCTCATGTGTGTGACTTTCTTTAAGTTGTATCATATCATCTCTATTAGGTTGAGGTCTGAGCTGCAAAAGACAGGTTTTGTTTTTCTGAAACCATTTTTTTGCTCTGGTGTTTTGTTCTGTTGCACACTTCTACAGAGGTTCAGCTGAATTCCTAAAGAATTTTTTTTATACTCTTGGGATTTTATGTTCCCCTCTATGACTGCAAACTGGCCAAGCCCTGATCCAGCAAAGCAGGTCAGAATCCTGATATTTCCTCCAGCATACCTTATGGCTGGGATGATGTTTTCATGATGATATGCCATGCCGATTTTACACCAGATGTAGTGCGGCATGTTTTTTCCAAATAGTTCAATCTTTGTTTCATCAGTGCATAAAACAAACGGTACTCGCTGAGCGTGTACTTTGTCAGGTTGTTTTTTACCTTTGGATGAGTCAATGTGCTCAGATGGTCTGCCTCGCTGTTCTTAGGGCCAGATCCCCCCCCCCCTCTCCCTTCCTCTCCTTCCCTCTCTCTCTCTCTTTCTCTTACTCTCCCTCTTTTTTCTCACCCCTCTCCCTCCCTTTCTCTTCCTTCCTTTCTTCCTCTCTCACTCTTCCTCCCGGTCTCTGTCATGTTCTGTAAGTGTTTGTACAAGAAATTTTTACAACAAAGCTGTGCATTTTTAAGAGATGTGTCAGACCAGCCCAAACCAGATCATACCAGAAAGTCGTAGATTCCGAGAAGGGGCAGAGTTTGAGAAGCCGTCATCTGGGACAGTTTACAGTGTACAGACTGGAGGGAGTGGAGACAGTAATCCTGCTCGAAGCTTCTGCCACCGGTGTCCATTGTTCCCAAGTAAGATTTCTCAAGCTTTTAAAAGCCTTGTGTTAGAGCTTAAACAATAATTAATTCAACATAAACTCAGTGATTATGAATTAGATAGACATTAAAGGATCTGTTAATGCTGACAGGTTTATTAAGTGGTTGACAGAAGGACTAAAGTGAACTTAATATTAAAACACTATGTAAAGTCTTTTAAATGTTTTCAGCAGGAAATCTCTTCACACTGACTGGATGAAGTGATCTGATACAGATGTTTATGCAGAAAACAGAAGATTCAGTGATGCAGAGTGTTTTCCCTACAGTAAGTAAGCTCTGAAAAGCAACTCTGTATAATAAAACTATATAATATAATAGTTTACTTTTTTTTTTTGAACTTTTTTTTTACTATACTAACTTGCAGGTAGTTTTTTTTCTCTGTTTGTGCGTGTTAAAGTATGAATTTTTTTTTAGTAAGCCCAAATAACCCCGAAAAATGTACTATTTGTCTAAAAAGTTTTGGCTTATAAATAAAACAAAGCACTTTTCTTATGGCGCGTGGTGTTAACGTGCTGAGTGGTTCTCTACAAAGCCCCAGTGCAGGGCGTCGGAGGGGAGGCTGTGTGTGTGAGCTGCGGAAGTGATTGTGCAAACCTTTGGGAAACTTTCCTGTTCCAAGATAACATGGGTTTATTAACATGCCACAAACAAAAACGAAACTCAAACACCAAACACAAATGTGAACAGAGAAATCGGCTTCAGCCTCGGGACAGGATTAATCCTAATCTCTTTTCACTCTTTGTAAGGTTTTATAATATTGTAAGACATTGTATCCTAATCAGTTCAGATTCCTGTGTCCTGAGAACAGACCCCTCACTGTGCTTCCTTACGCCTTCTGTGGTAACACCTTCTATATCCTGTACCCAGACGAATATACATCCAGACGGCTCTTGCCCCCGAGAACCCTTTAGTTTAATCAGGAGACTGTAAATGTATTTCCTCTCTCCTGTCTGTCTCCGGCTCTCTCTATCACTGACATGTGAATGACGGGTTCTTTTGATGTTCAGGACGTAGCACCGTTTAAATGTGCTCTCCTTGCTGAGAATAAACTAGAGATCTTCAGACATCATGCCTGTGTGTGTGTGTGTGTGTGTGTGTTTGTCTCTCCCGGTCGATCGGGTCCGGACCGGTAAGTGCATCAAGGTGCAGCGGACACTACAAGCTAAAACTCTTTTTCTCTTAGCTATCTCGGACACACTACTTTTCATTTAAAACCTAACCATCTTATTTTTTAGTTTTCTCTTTTCTTTTCCTATACCAAAGCAATGCTCCCAGATCTGGAGGTTGGGAATCTTTTTTGGGGTGGCAGGGGGGCTGGGGAGGTATTAATCCAAATATTTAAGAAACAGCTATGTCTTTAGTCATAATTTAACAGATTGGCAGCGACCATCACACTACCACCATCATGTTTGACTGTTGATATGATGTTCTTCATATGTGTAATGCTGCTGTGTTAGTTTTACGCCAGATGTAATGGGAGGCACACCTTCCATAAAGTTTAACTTTTAGAAAATGTGTGATCAGACTTTGTGTTCTTTTTGGTGAGCAGTGGCTTTTACCTTGTAACTCTTCCATGGATGGCATTTTTGCCATCTCTTACTTATTGTTGAATCATGAACACTGACCTTAACTGAGGTGAGTGAGGCCTGCAGATCTTCAGATGTTGTTCTGTGTTCTTTTATAAGCTCTTGGATGAGACGTCATTGTACTTCTGAAGTAATTTTGGTAGGCCGGCCACTCCTAGGAAGGTTCACCTTCGTTCCAGGTTTTCTCCATTTGTGGATAATGTTTCTCACCGTGGTTCACTGGAGTCCCAAAAACCTTAGAAATTGGGATGACATTACACAAACCATACCCTCTGTAAAACCAGCACCCCCCTTACCATCCCCTTTAGATTAATAATGCAGTGTATTATGTAATATTTGTCATGAAAATAAAAGATTAAAACTATCTGTATGATCATCTACAAACTAATAACGACGATTAGCCAATCAGAATTCAATATTCTGACCCGCTGCTTACAAGCGCACACAAGTTTGCGTAATTTTTCATGCTGTTCACATTTTTGCAACGGCCAAGAGAACAAGTCAAGCCAAATTTATTTTTAGCTCATTTAAAAACAACTGAAGTTGACCAAAGTGCTATACAATGATAGGAAAAAAACAATAACAACAACCAGAATTAAACAGCATAAAATGAAAGCAAATAATATTAATTTGTAAAGTTAATATAACTATGTAAAAAGTAAATAAAAATCAGTTCAAGCACAGCTTTTGACATATTTAAAAATGAAGAGAACTAAAGATATGATGAGAGAGAGAGAGAGAGAGAGATACTGTGTATAAAACTACAGTACTAGTAAATTATTTCATTATACATTTTTATGTAGATTTTTATTCTGCTCTTATAATCCTCCCATTGAATATACATTGTCAGGGATAACCCATAGAGGGCGCCATGCGCCTAGAGACTTTTTATTTGTAGTTTTCCTAAGTTTCGGTTTAGACTTCAGTTCCCAGAATGCACTTCGGTCAGGTGGCGGCGCTCACCTGAACCGAGTTGGCTCATTTGTTTTATGTTAAAGAGTCTGTTTAAGTTCTAGTTCGTCGTCTTGCATCTGTTGGAATACCATCGTGAACTGCTGGTTAGATTATGTTTAGTTTATTTCATGCCAGTTAAGTTCATAGTTCTTTGGTTAGTTTATGTACTCTTGTTTGGTTTATTTTTAAGTTAAGTGTGTTTGTTTATGTTTTATTTCTTCTTTAATAAAAAAACATCATTAAACATCTTCACCTCTGCATTTATGCCTTGCCTACTCTGGTGTAAGAAGAAGCGTGACATTTTTTACAATCATTTTTACCAACACAGGCTACAACAGCACAAGACAAGATTTTTTTTTTTTCTTTTGGTGTCCTGCTTCTGGTTGGAGATCTCATCACATGGAGCCCCATGTGGTCTGTCTGGGATGTGTGTGGTGACTGGGGACGGTTCCACTTCACCATAAAGACGGTCCTGTCCTCGGCTGATGCAGACAGCTGTTTCTCTGAGGACTCGTGACTGCAGTCGCTCGATAGTTCAGGACTGGAGTTTCCCACAGTCTACCTGAGCCTCCAATAACCAACTGGACTCCATATGAACTTAAACACGTCTCCTGTTATACTGAACTTCCAGCCTCCTAACACACAGTATGAGTGCAGATCAAGTTCAAGTTCAAGTCGGCTTTATTGTCACTTCACCCATATACAGTTAGTACACAGTGAAACGAAACAACGTTCCTCCAGGACCAAGGTGCTACATGCAACATAAATTTACAACATAGATTAACAGAAAGACTAAACTAGCTAACTAAGAGACAACATAGATTTACAACATAAATTAACAAAAAATAACTAGCCAACTCAGAGAGGAGACTATCTACAGATTAAAAAAAAATATAAATACAGACACAAGACAACGTACAGTGCACGTGCAATTGTAAACAAGAGCAACAAAGTGACAGTGCGACAAACACGACATATAACGTAATACTCTGTGGTCTTGAGATGGTGCATTGAGGTGGTGGAGAACAGTAAAAATTCCTTAACTTAGCAGCAAGAATTAAAAAAGTTAGTGCAAAAAGTAATCCAGTCATGAATATTGTGCAAAAAGAGCATTTACAGGTTGGTGTGTACAATAGTCTGGTAGTGTAGATCAGTGTGTTTGCGCTTGTGTTGATTAATCAGTCCAGTCTCAATGTTCTGAGGTAGTTGGGTTTAAGCTGAGTGATTGTGTGTGTGTGTGTGTGTGTGTGTGTATCTATCAGTCTAGTCCCTTATTGTTGAGGAGACGGGTGGCTTGTGGAAAAAAGCTGTTGCACAGTCTGGATGTGTGTACCCGAATGCTTCAGTACCTTTTTCCAGATGGCAGGAGGGTGAAGAGTGAGTGTGAGGGGTGTGTCCGATCAGCCACAATGCTGGTGGCTTTGCGGATGCAGCGTGTGGTGTAGATGTCCTCAATAGAGGGAAGAGAGACCCCGATGATCTTCACTGCTGTCCTCACTATCCGCTGTAGGGTCTTGCAGTCCGATGTGGTGCAGTTCCCAAACCAGACAGTGATGCAGCTGCTCAGGATGCTCTCGATAGTCCCTTTATAGAAGTTGGTCAGGATCGGTGGTGGAAGCTGGGCCTTCCTCAGACTTCTCAGGAAGAAGAGACACTGTTGGGCTTTCTTGTGCAGGGAGCTGGTGTTGAGGGACCAGGTGAGGTCATTCTCCAGGTCGACACCCAGGAATTTGGTGCTTTTGACGATCTCCACCAAGGAGCCGTTGATGCTCAGCGGAGAATGGTCGCATCGTGTCCTCCTAAAGTCAACAACCATCTCCTTTGTCTTGTCAACATTCAGACAGATTGTTGTCTTTACACCAGTCCGTAAGCCTCTGTACTTCTTCTCTGTATGCTGACTCGTCGTTCTTACTAATGAGACCCACCACGGTCATGTCATCAGCAAACTTGATGATGTGATTCGAACTGTGTGTCGTACACAGTCGTGAGTCAGCAGGGGACTGAGCACACAGCCTTGGGGGGCTCCAGTACTCAGTGTGGTTGTGCCGGATGTGCAGTTCCCGATCTGTACTGACTAAGGTCTTCTGGTCAGAAAGTCCAGGATCCAGTTACAGAGGGAGGTGTTCAGGCCCAACAGGTTCAGCTTCCCGATCAGTTGTTGGGGGATGATAGTGTTGAATGCTGAGCTGAAATCTATGTACAGCATCCGAACGTACGAAGTGTGGTGGAGATGGCGTTGTCCGTTGAGCGGTTAGGATGGTACGCAAACTGCAGTGGGTCCAGTGAGGGGGGCAGCAGGGTCTTGATGTGTCTCATGACGAGCCGCTCGAAGCACTTCATGATGGTGGGTGTGAGTGCAATGGGATGGTAGTCATTGAGACAGGACACAGAAGCCTTGAAGCACGTGGGAACGACGGCGCTGCTCAGAGAGATGTTGAAGATGTCTGTGAGAACATCTGCCAGCTGTTCTGCACATTCTCTGAGCACTCTGCCTGGGATGTTGTCTGGTCCAGCAGCTTTATGAGGGTTCACTCTTCGCCGGGTTTTCCTCACATCAGGCGTGGTGAGCCACAGCACCTGGTCGTTCGCAGGAGGGGTGGTCTTCCTCGCCGCTACGTCGAACTGAGCGTAGAAGTTGTTCAGCGCATCTGGAAGGGAGCCGTCATCGTCACAGGTAGGTGATGTCGTCCTGTAGTTAGTGATGGCTTGTATGCCCTGCCACATGCGCCGTGTGTCACCGCTGTCTCTGAAGTGATTGTGGATTCTCTGGGCATGTGCACGCTTCGCCTCTCTGATGGCCCGAGAAAGTTTGGCTCTTGCTCTTCTAAGGGCCATCTTATCTCCTGCTTTGAAGTCAGAGTCTCGGGGTCTCAGAAGTGCGCGCACTTCCTCAGTAATCCACGGTTTCTGGTTTGGGCGTGAGATGATGTTCTTGGAGACAGTGACATCATCGGTGCACTTGTTGATGAAGCTGGTCACTGATGATGTGTACTCATCCAAGTCAGTGTAGTCGCCATATGTCGCAGTCATTGTTCTCGAAACAGTCCTGAAGAGCAGAGATGGCTCCTGCTGGCCAGGTTTTCACCTGCTTCAGAGCCGGTTTTGAAGGCCTGACGAGAGGTCTGTATGCTGGAATTAGCATAACAGAGATGTGGTCTGAGTAGTGGTCCAGCGTGTTTTTCCCTCTTGTTGCAAAGTCCACATACTGATGGAATTTAGGAAGCACTTACTTGAGATTTGCATGGTTGAAATCTCCAGCAACAATAAACAGTCCATTCGGGTGTGTATTTTGCAGTTCACCGATCTTTGCATACAGTTCCCATAGCGCTTCCTTAGCATTTGCGCTAGGTGGTATGTACACTCCGATAATGAAAACAGTGGTGAATTCCTGCGGTAAATAAAAAGATCTACATCTAACAGTCACAATCTCCAACAGCGATGAACAAAAGCTAGAAACTAGCACAGAGTTCCTGCACCATTTCGTGTTGATGTAAACACACAAACCACCGCCGTGAGTCTTACTGCACAGAACTGTGTTTCTGTTGGCGCAAAACGAGGCTAGCCCATCTAGCTGAATGGCGGCGTCCGGTAATCTGTCGCTGAGCCATGTCTCTGTGAAAACAAAGACGCAGCAGTCTTTAACCTCACACTGTGAAGCCTGCTGGAGTCGGATGTAGTCCAGGTTATTGTCCAGGGAGCAGACGTTGGATAAGATGATGGACGGAAGAGCCGACCGGCTAGGGTTTTTTTTTTACCATAGTACAGACTCCTGCCCACTTGATGCGCATCGCTTCCGATGTCCCCTTCTTCGGCTGCCGGCATCAGGCAACGCCGAGGCCTCGAGGCCTGGTTCACGCAGCAAGCCGAGGTCGCGTAGCTTTTCCCGCAGCTCATCCTGGATGTTGTTTGCTGGGTTATTTAGGTACAAAAGTGTCTGCCGGTGATAAGTACAGACACCAGTTGCGCCGATGTCCATACAGAGGGTAAAATAAGCGCACTACACACAAAAGTAAACAACGTAGCACCATTTTGGCTCCGGAGCGGCCGCTGCTTGCTACTCCCGCGCCGCCATCTTGGAATCCCTGCTATCCGTTATCACCCAGATGAGGATGGGTTCCCTGTTGAGTCTGGTTCCTCTCAAGGTTTCTTCATCTCAGGGAGTTTTTCCCTCAGCACCGTCGCCTCGACTCGTTCATAAGGGACGATCTGATCATAATGTGTAATACTCATTTTCTCAAGTTTCATACATATTTCCATAATTTTCTTTTACATCTGTAAAGCTGCTTTGCAACAATGACCATTCTTAAAAGCACTATATAAATAAAATAAAAATAAATAACATTTATTTGAATAGTCCTTTCACTCTGACATGAATTTGATTAGCAAACTCCATTTATTTATAGTCTTAAGGCACAATATTTACATCTATCAGAATTGTGCAGTTAATTTTAAAGAACTATTCCCATCTATACACATCTCAGATTCATATCCTGAGAGCTTTTATTTATAATTTAACAACTAAATATAGTTAAATGAAAGGAAATTAGGAAGATTGACCAGAATATCTACTAACCTTTAATCTTTTGTAATTCACTTAGGTGCCTTGAAACAAAAGTGTGAAGAAATAGAAGAAAGTCAAACTGCACAAGACATAATGGGCAAGTATTCAGAATATTTATGAAATTTAAACATATATTGTCATGTTTCCCTGCCCTGATCTCAATATGCTGTGTTTTTGTCCTGTTCTGTTTGTTTAGATTTTAACAGCACTCCAATTGAGACCTGGACAGAGGATATGGTGAGCGAGTGGCTGGCTTCAGCAGGAGTGAAAGAAAACTACATTAAAACACTTCTTGAACAGGAAGTAGATGGTCGGGTACTCCTTAAACTCACACAGGAATTTCTGGTGAAAGAGACTGGAATGAAATCTGGCCCTGCACATCTAATAATAGAGAGCAGGAACGAGCTAGCTAAGATTCAGAAAGTTCAGAAACAGCAGACTGCAAAAAGTACTAACCAGGGAGCACCAGGCATCCTGGATCTTCCAATATCCAGCAGGTCCCAAAAAGAAGAACAAATGAAACAAGATACTGTAAGTATACAAAAAAAAAGAGACTCAAATCCAAGACCATTCGGCAAACCAGGTACTGACTACAACTATGTGAAGCATGATGTTCTTTTGCCTGAAACAGGGATCAGTGACCATATAACTCCCTGCCATGAGTACAAGTCATTCAGTATAGCTGCAACTTTAGATCGACAAAGACTTCAAGCCAAATTGGCGTATGAAGTTCTTAGATTCGCCACAGGCTGCATAAACATGAGATCAAATGGCACAATACACTTTGGTGTGATGGACAGCAGAGATGAAACTGGGTACGTGCATGGTGAAATAATTGGCATTCCTGTTAGAGAAAAAGACATGTACACTGATGCGTTGGATTACATTGAGAAGTGTTTTGAAAAGAGGTACAGTGAGCTCGCACGGAAGTGTATCAGATTTCCTGAGTTTATTCTGGTGGTTGAACCCAACAGGAAAGAAGAACACTATGTGGTTGAATTTGATGTGGAACCTTCAATAAGCTTAGTGAGAAAAGAAGTGTTTTCTGTCCATTTGCCAAGGTTCAGAAACAATAAAATAGAGTTCGACAAGGAAAGGAAACTGTATATGAGAGTTGGTGCTAAAACAGAACCAGTTAATGAAATAGTGAGATTTTATGAAGGGCTTGATGAAAGAGATTCACAAAGAGAAACAGCAGAGAAATCACAGGGCTTCCTGAGTCCAAAACTCTGCCAAGATCTTGGAAGAAAACTCATCACGCTTATAACAAATGGAAAGAAACAAATAGAAAAGGAGAAATGGTACATACTTGTTACAAACAGGTTTTCAGAAAATGATCTTCAGCACATCGATTTTTTACTAAACATGAAGTTATTCTGTGTGTTTGACTTCGACCCAGATTCCAAGGTGTCTGGATTATGCAATAAATATGATCAGGTTCATACAGTGAACCTTCACTTTATGCAAAACTACACAATACCAAGTGACAAGAGCATTAGAGAAGTCGAGAGTCATCTACGTTTATTTGAACAAACAAGCTGGATATTTTGTTATGGACGAAATGACTTCAAAGGTAACGAGCCTCCATGTGATGAAAACACATGGTATAAAACAAGAAGAACTTTGCTAAAGGATTGTGTATCAATGATCTGTAAGGATCTCTTACCCAAAGGAACCTTCCATGTGATCTTCCTCCTTACATCTCCTGTTGAGACACCACTATTGAAGACGTTTGATGAGTTTTACACTGACATGCAAGGCCATGAAGACATTATATGCATCTCAGAATCAGAAAACAACTTTCAGAAATGGCAGGCATTTGCTCTTGAGTTCTGTGACATGGAAACAGTGAACAATTCAAGTGTAGTCGGTTTGAAAATGAGCCACATCAACACAACTGTCCAACAAGTTCAAAGTCCAAGTACTTATGTGAACAAGCTCTTACTTGTGTCCAACAAGGCAAATTGCCATCTTTCAACACGCAGTGAGGAAGCAATGTCCTCCCTTGAGATCTTAGGTGTAAATCAGTGTGATGACATCAGCAAAGAGGATGTTGAGTCAAAGAAAGAAAAAATAGAGACTGACTTTTATCGAGGAGGAAAAGTTAAATGGGAGAATTTCTGGCTTGCAGAGAAAAAGTATGTTGGCGAAATGATTGAAAGGGACGTCTATCAGACGGTTATCAATCGTCTGAATGGCACTCTTAATTCGAGTTCAGATCAAATGCCTGTCAAATGCATCAACATATACCATCATCCTGGCAGTGGAGGGAGCACTGTGGCAAGGCAGGTGCTTTGGAAGTATAGAAAGGATCTAAGGTGTGCAGTTGTGAAAACACCAAACATTAGCAAAGTTTCAGAACATGCTGTAATGCTTCGTGAGTATGAAGAAAAAGATCCACAGAAATGTCTCCCTGTTCTCTTACTTGTCGATGATTTTGAGAGGGAATTTTTAGAAGACTTAAAGTATGAATTAGACTCCGCTATGAAGACCAAAAAACCTGCACACGGAATGCTGTGTTTCATTCTCCTCAGCTGTAGACGATCCCACAATCCAGATAAACTGTCGAAGCAGTCGCCATTACAGAGTGTCTCTGTGACTCACAAACTTTCTGATGAGGAAAGAGATGCATTTACACAGAAACTTAAAAAACTTCGAAAACAGTTTAAGCCCAAGTTCCTTCTGACGTTTGTCTTAATGAGTAAAGGATTCGAACAACGATATATAACAGACTTTGTAGATAATATATTAAAGGGTATTGATCCTGCGTCTGCGATCACCCAGCTGATCCGATACATCGCTCTGCTCAACACCTACGTGGAGAACTCTTTCATTTCTCAGTCACACTGTGAAGCCCTCCTTCAGCTCCAACTGTCTATCCGAGGAGAAAGATTTCGACAACACATATTTGAGAATTCTCTGAGTGAGCAGGCCCAACTGCTCTTTTTACACTTGAGAGATGAAAGAACGCACATTAACTCCATCAGAATCATTCACCAAGTTGTGGCAGAGGAAGTTCTCATACAGCTTTTAGGAAACAAACGACAAAGTGAGCTCGCTCTTGAACTTCTTAGGAATGATGTTCTCTTTAATCACAGATTTGGAGGGGAGGAGTACAGGAAGTTCCTTCGTGAACTTTTCATAAGACGCAACAAAACCAGCAGAGGTGATAAATCAGACACTTCTTTCTCACCCCTCATTGAACATGTGAAACGGAAAGAAAAAGAAAATGCTATTGAGCTTCTTCAGGAGGCATATAAGAGATTTAACAAGGATGCATTTTTTGCTCAACAACTAGCACGTCTCTCTTACTGGAATGAACAATTCGAAGAAGCAGAACGTTGGGCAGAGAATGCAGCGACTAAAATGCCTAAGAACTCGTACATCCTTGACACCAAAGCTCAGGTCTACAGAAGATGGTTCACGACAAAATGCAAAGCGATGGAAGGATCTCAGAAAACACCAAAATCCACAGTCGATGCCATTGGAACAGCTCTTAAAGCCATTGAATATTTCCAAAAATGTGAGATGGTAGCTTTAGAAGAAAGTGAGACCATGAACAACTTAGGATTCTTTGGAGTTGTGGAAGTAGGGTGTAGCTTGTTGGAGTTCATTTCTTCACTTGATGTTTTGCACAGTTCTGAATTACAGAAGTACTTGCTTACAGAACACATTCCTGAGGAAGTACAAGCACCATGGGAGCCCTTTCACTACAAACTCAAAGACCTTCAGCCCACAATGCACAAGGCTCTGGAGTGGATATCAGAAGAACTGAATTTTTTCCAAAATATAAACACAGATGGGGAGGAGACCTCCTTGAACTCAGAGCTGACAATACGTCGCCCCAAACATTGGTTGGTAAACAAGTCCTCTGTTTATGCCAAGTTCTTCTGTGAGGTCTCAGTCAGCAACATACCCAGCAACTGGCAGTCTAATGTAAGTAACATGACTAATTTCAGCAAACGCATGGCTATCTACCAGCTTGGTGGAGGAAACTTCACAACCATCTTCTCCATCCTGGAGCCAAAAAACACAGACCAAAAGAAAACATTAGAGAATATAATTTCCCTTTATCCAAAGGATGCTAAAATGGATCAGGCAGATCTTATCAACTACATTGCATCACATTTAGCCTTAAGTACAATCTCTCCTACATCATGTGATCTGCCTCTCTTCACTGACCTACAAAAGTTCAGCCGCTCGTTTCTTAAAGACAAATCACAACGCTCATCAAGTGCTCTCTTTCTGTGTACATTATTGTTTTGGCCAGAAAACTTTGACTCTGATGAAGAGAAGGAGGAGAAATATAAAACTGTTCTGACCGCTGTCAAAGTCCTCCAACAAACATACAAGACCAAACGGAAGGACATCCCTGCCAGAAGAAGACGGATTTACACACACTTCTTCCTGGGAAATGGACATGCATATCAGAAATTTGTCCACAAGAATAAAATTGAAATAATCGGAAAATATTCCACTCTTTCAGAAAAGCGTCAAAAATGGATTGAAGGAGAAGTTTGGAAATCAGTAGAAATTGCTCGAGAGCTTAAACGTGTAAACGGCTGGACAGAGGATGGAAATGTTTATCTTGAAGTTCCTAACACGGAAAAGTTTTCCATTCCTCACCTTAATGAAAGTTCAGTTCCAGCTGGAAATGAAAACGTTACCTTCTATTTAGGCTTCACATTCAGGGGACCTGTAGCATGTGACATCAGAGTAAGAAAATATGTGTAAAAACACAAACAGTGGTTTATACAGAAGAAGTTAACTCTTTGATCCTAAAGCATGTTTTATAATATATAAAATTAAACTAATATTGACATTTTGTGGTAAAGTGAGTGAGAAATGGAAACCTGGATCCATTGATGAGTAATGGGTGTTCATGTTGTAAATAAATGCTGAAAGAAAGGTTGTGTTACATATTGAGACAGAAAGCTCAGGTCCTGATAGGCCAGGGCTCAGGGACCCTCCATGGGGGAGTCACATAAATTTTTTTTATGGCCCGATTATTATATTTTTCTCAGTTTAATCAGTTTGTGTACGAGTTAATAAAATGCTGCCCTTGCTGAGCAGTGTCATATAACAAACTTTACAAAGACAGTTGTTGTATTGGGATTCATTTCTTTAGTATCAAACAGTTAAAGGTATTTAACTGTGTATTTAACAGGTAAAAGTCGGTCAAGGCTTCCTAGAATCTATGTACAGCTTTGGTTTACACTTCCTTTAAACCATTGCCAAAAGTCTTTTATATTTTGTTGTAAGTCTTAAACAATCCTTTTAGCTGCATCTCTGGTAAACTGGATTTACCAATTAACATTTTATGTTAATGATGTTATAGAAGTTTATACATTTGAAAGATGATTGTAATCTGCATGTGAAAGTCAAAAAATCTAGTTTATTTTTCCTGTAATTTATTTTTATTAGGGGCACACTTTCCTGTCATACTAGTGTTAAAGCAGACAGCTTTAGGATTATATCAAATTTCATAACTTGATTTGACTTGTTTTGACTTGTCATGAGCCAGCCCGATCAGCCTGCACATCAAGGACGCTCCCCTTCAGCCTTTATCTCCACTCTCCAAATTAATTATTACTGCATACCTGAAATCTATCAAGTAAACAATCTTTGGCTTTAAATGAATGCCAAAACTTGATTCCTGGAGAACAGGTACTCCCCGACTTACAAACATTCGAGTTACAAATTTCCATAGATACAAATGGACTGTGGTTCATTGAACATTTGTAGATGCAAACAAATCGTGGAAGTAGCTCACATGTATTGTACAAAAAATAGACATTGCAGTGTATCAGATATCAATATTTACAATTATATACAATATTTTCAGTGAGCAAGTGAATGTATAAAATGGCCAAATTCCAGTATATTGTATGTGAGGTGGTGCAGGAAAAATGAGTCAATTAATCAGTCCGGGAGCAGTCTGTAAAGCTGTCCCGATGGTGAATAAACCTAATTTCAGTAAATCCTCAATGAGACAGTTCACAGTACAATACAGCTCTGAGACAAAATAGCGTCCGTTCAAGTGAGCAGTAAACACCATCTAGCATTGTCCTCCCTCAATGTCTTCCCAGCTGACCCTGCTGCATCGCAGGGATCCCCGCGTGATTTGGAAATGCAGTCTCATTAAACTATAATGCAGAACCGAAACATGTAACCTGTGTGTTTGTTTTTTATGCTTTACATTGTATATTTGTGTCAAAGATGTATAAGACTCATTTTGTCAGACTTAAGAATATATCTCCCGTGTTTGCCTCTTGTCTTGTTCCCATAATTTTTTTTGTGATTACTTTCTGTATTTGATCCTACCTGTCTCTCAGATTTTGTCTCCCATCTCTTGGAGAACATCATGACATCACCTGATTTTACGGACTTAAAACTTAAATCACGCTTCCAGATTTGAACTCTCTCGCTTTTGGATAACCTGGTATGTGGTTTAATGGAATGTTGATTTCAGAGTTGGAAAGTAATGAATTACATTTACTCACGTTACTGTAATTGAGTAATTTTTTTTGTGTACTTTTATTTAAAAAAATAATTGTAATTTTACTTTTACTTAAGTATGTTTTGTTTGAAGTATTGTACTTCGCTATATTTTAAATCAAATTTGCTACTGGGTAAAAAATTAATGAATAAAATGTAAAAATAATTAATGTAATGCAATGGGAAATGAAAAAAAAAATGCACCCGGAGACCACTGCACTGATTGATTAATGGACGGGGAGAACAAACGCATTAAATTCACAAGAACGTGTGAACAAGTGATGCAGACCCAGCTAAAATGATTGTAATGGCCCTTGTTGTATACCATATTATGGCCATGTTGTATACCATATTATGTATGTATGTTGCCCTTTTAAGAGTTGCCACCCCTCCCCCAGTATGTGCACTGCGGAGGTGTGTGTGTGAGAAGCAGAGAATGCAGTAGGTGCTCAGGTGTGCTGTAGTGATGAAAAGTTTGAATAATTTTCGTGACTCAGTTCTTTTGTAGTACACTTGAATAAAGACTCAGTGCGACATAAATATTTTTCCACTCTTTACTGCTGAACTGCAAAAATACAGACAAAACAGCACATTGTAAACATGTTTCTGTCCGACATCTTCTCTAAGATTTGCACTACTAATCGTGCATGTTAGCAACACTTCGGGACAGCAATGTTTGCTAGCATTACACTCCCTCTTGTGGTGAGTGTTGGTAACAACACTGTTTCAACTTCCTTTTAAACAATGCACTGTCTCTGTGTATTGGAAACTGGTATATCGATATTTTATAAACATATTACTCCACGAGGTAAAAAGAAACTTTTCATACAATAGTACTTCAATCTATAAAATTATAACTGGGCAAAATAATAATATGTAAAGGGGGTGCCCCTTTTTGTGCTTCACTAAAGTCATGTCCTTCACACTCTCCCCTCAAAAATGTAATGGCGTCCCGACATTGTGCAATTACCAGTCCACAGTATCACAATTTTAATCTACATGTTAAAGTTATGCACAGCAAATTGGTTACTGCTAGGTAGGAGTCAGAGGTTGCAGAGTCCATCAAGATGCAATGCTGTTTTACAGCCATTCATATGACATATATCTCCTGTTAATGCTATATGTTTGGAGTAGATGTCTTGTGCACAATGATTATCCACTGCCACTTCCGCCAAGAGCATTATCTGCTTTACCCGTTATCTGCATCACTTTTGAGAGTAAGTACCTTTAACAAAGCAATAAACTTCTATCTAATCTTGCAATACATTTTGTGTGGTAAGTTACTGCACTGCCCGACATTATTAAACAAAAATTAAAACCAATCCCTCTCAATTGTCCTTTACACTACATTACAATCTTAGTGACCTGTAACTAAACAAAATTCTTTTTTCTGAACAACAAGAGAATAAATTGTGCTATCTTACAACTATGCTAAACAATTACTCAACTGTTAATCTACTTTTTTTTTTTTGTCAATCAACTTGTTATTTATTCCTGAGACATGGTAGGCTGTCCTAACTTAGGATAAGTAAATATTAGTTTTGGTCTTCTGATTCTCAAAGAATATTTTTTCTGTCTGACAGGTGACTGGCCAGTGTCCTCTTGCTCACTGTGTGCTGACCCTGGGGATTCATCCTCACGGTCAACATTCAATATCTCCCTTTCCTCTTGTATTCCTTCTTCTTCCTCAAGTGCTGGTTGTTGTTCTTCGCTTTCCTCACTGCTTAAATTCTCCACTGCTGTCGCATCATAATGTGGGTGAAATTCGGGTGCCTCTGCTCTAAGATGTCCATTGCCATTTCTTGGTTCAATGTTTGTGAGTTGTGGTCCGATAATGGCTTTCCATCCACCCTCATCTTCCGAGCTATATTCCGGTTCCTTATTTTTCTGTGTCCTACTCAGTATTTTCAAAGTCTGTACTTTCACTAGTAGGAAGTTACATGGTAGCAGGATATTCCTATGGACGATTCTGATGTGCCCCTTTCCATTTTCTGGCTTGAGCTCATATACTGGGCTGTCCTGATGTTTCCTTTTGGTAACAATATATATTTGCCGGGTCCCCCCTTTTCATTTAGGTTGCGGACTAGCCCCCTATATCCAGGAGACAACTCTGCACAATAGACCCTTGTGTCATAGAATATTTTATTCTGTTCCCTCTCTTTAGAAGCTGTCTCAGAGGCCAACTCTCCAGTTCTCACCTTTGCCAGAGAAGCCTTCCAATCTGCCTTTGCAGCCTCTGGTGAATTCCTGAGCATGGCCCACAGTGTCCTATTGAATCTCTCCACTTGGCCGTTTCCCTGTGGGTGGTACGGGGTTGTTCTGGAGAACTTGACTCCACTATATTCCTCCAGCTTAGCAAACAGTTTGTTCTCAAACCCCTTACCCTGATCATGGTGGAGTCTTGTGGAGAAGCCAAATTTTAAAACAAAATCTCCAAAAAACCCTTTCTGCAGCTGTTTTGGCAGCTTTATTTCAGCATGGATAGGCCTGATCAATCCTTGTAACGTGTTCCATCACTACTAGGATATATTCATATCCTCCCCTGCATCTCTCCAGATGTAGGAAATCAATGGAAATCAACTCAAATGGGTACATAGTGATAATATTGGTAAGTGGCACTCTCATTTGCTTGTTAGACACTTCCTTTTCAGGCAGCTACACACCTGTGTGATGTAGTGTTCAACATCCCACTGCTTACGAGTCCAATAGAAGCGATCTCTTATGAGAGTCAAGACCCTTTCTACTCCAAGATGGCCCATCTCTTCATGGAGTTCCTTGTAAATGAGCTGATGAAACTTCTGAGGCAGAAGTAGTTGCGTCCGCTGGGTAGTTTTCCGACATAGAAATCCAACTTCATCAATATATAGTCATTTATGTTTTATCAGTGCAGTTATTTTGCTGTTGTGGGGTTGTTTTCCAGCTTTAGGCCACTGCGTTGAGATAAATTTTAGAACTTTTCCAATTACAGGGTCTTCTTTCTGAGCTTTCTCAGAGTCCTCTTGGGGATCTTTGCCACGGGTGGCAACACTTTGTTGTTTTCCACACTTATTGCAGCAGAGATGGTCATTGGACACAGCCAGGGCTCAGCTTTTTGCAACTGAACAGCAACGGCTTGAGTGACGCTACTAATAACCTTTGGTAGTATTATTTGTGTGGAAGTCTGTATATACTGTTCCATATCCAAAGGCATGAGTGAGAGACCATCGGCATCCTGATTAATTCTGCCGGGACGGTACTTAATAAAGAACTGGAAGTCAGCGAGTTCAGCTACCCACCTATGGGTGGTTTCGTTTAGCTTGGCAGTCGTAAGCACAAATGTCAATTCAATTCAATTTTATTTGTATAGCGCTTTTAACAATTGACATTGTTGCAAAGCAGCTTTACACAATCAAATGAATTATATAAGTTTGTATGAGAAGTGAAGATGTATGAATTAAAATGATAAGACTGTCCCCGATGAGCAAGCCGAGGACGATGGTGACAGTGGCAAGGAAAAACTCAGATAGTAATAGGAAGAAACCTTGAGAGGAACCAGACTCAGCAGAGAATGTCGTGGAAATTAATTGAAGACTCAGGCTTTGATTTCAGGAGATTACAACTTTATAAAAATAAAAATTAAAAAATAAATAAAAATTTATTCTATATCCCCCCCTCTGGGGCTTATAAGTCCCACAATAATTGTTTCATCTAGAGTGCAAATTCATGTGTTAGTCTTACTTACACTATCTGGTGATTAAATTAAATCACTGAACTTTTATCAATGACCAACCTATGCATTCACACTCTAGTGGAGAGTCAGCCAAACCTCTCCTTCCACACTTGACTAGAAAGGAGTAAAAGACTCGACCTCCATGACCTTATACTTTTCATAATAGAATAACAATAACACGACATGAATATGTAATTAACAGTGATTTTCTAGGTTTACACTAACTGGGTGAATCACACAATCTAAAATGAAACATGCATAACACATTACAATTTTAAAAGTGGGTATAATTTTAGACAGCCTTGTTGTAATATAAGAATTTTCAACCCAGATACTTTGGCATCGTAGAGAGTCAGTTGGAGCCCACAAAAGAGGTTACTAGCACTTCATTATGGGCCCGTGTCTTCCCTCTTTTGCCATGGAAGATACGCATCCGAAGACTTGTCCTTGTCTGTTGTTGCTGAGGAATGCTGTTAATTTTAGTCAAGTCAAGTCAAGTCAATTTAATTTATATAGCGCTTTTAACAATTGACATTGTCGCAAAGCAGCTTTACACAATAAAAAGAAGTAAGTTTGTATGCAATGTGTATGAATCAAAATGATAAGATTGTCCCTGATGAGCAAGCCGAGGGCGACGGTGGCAAGGAAAAACTCCCTGAGATGGTAATAGGAAGAAACCTTGAGAGGAACCAGACTCAACAGGGAACCCATCCTCATCTGGGTGATAACGGAAAGCAGGGATTGATCAGCATAATAATGTGTACTGGACGTTCAGTGTAACAGGAGATGTGTTAAAATTAAAATTAAAAGGAGTCCAGTTTGTTCCTGAAGGCTCAGGTAGACTGTAGGAGATTCCAATCCTGAGCTATCGAACAACTGAAGCCACGGGTCCCCAGAGCATCAATCGATGATAGGACAGTCTTAATGGAAACCATCCCCAGCCACCATACGAATCCAGGCAGACCACACGGGGCATCCATGCGACAAGATCTACAACCAGAAGCAGGACTCCAGGACGGGTTAGACGGCTCCAGAGGGCAGAGGGGTCTGGATCACTGGCAACTCAGGAGGGAACATGTATAGCTCGACAGAGAGACAGAGAGAGGGAAAGGAGAGAGGGAGAGAGAGAGAGGAGAGAGCAGAAAAGGAGAGAACAGAAAATAAGGAGAGATAGCAGTTAGGTATGGTCACAGTCAATATGTATAAGGTGAATGTATTCAGTGCAAAGTGCAAGCAGGGACTCCGGCAGGACTAACTATAACAGCATAACTAAAAGGGAGAGCCAGAAGGAAACACAGACATGAGGGCTCCCTGAGATGTAAAGCAACCAATCACCTCACCGTCAACAAACCTGAGTGAATAATGAGAGTGGGGAGGACAGCATCTAAACATACCAGTTCACCAGAATACTCTACGTCCATGAGTCCCCCAGATCTGCTCCTTTACCTAAGGTTAATCTATTTACAAACATGCTGCGCTAAATAAATAGGTTTTTAGCCTAGACTTAAACACTGAGACTGTGTCTGAGTCCCGAACATTAATAGGAAGACTATTCCATAACTTTGGGGCTTTGTAGGAAAAAGCTCTGCCCCCTGCTGTAGTTTTAATAATACGTGGTACTGACAGGCAGCCTGCATTCTTTGATCGAAGTAGGCGTGGCGGATTGGGTTAGGTTAGGGTAAAAGAATCCGCAGACCCGGGAAAGACCCGGAACATGCGTTGTGCACGGGCCAGCCACTCGGGCCTCATTTTCAGCCTCCTCCAACATGACTATTTAGAGTTTCAAAGCTAAAGGTTTCGCTTTTGAGTAAGCTGTTGTAAAGTCCCTCCATGAGCCCAAACACCCTTAGTAGGGTTGAAATTAAAATCAGGGCCTGGGGGTTACGATTCGGGGTCATTTCTAATTAGGTTTCCGACATTATACGACGCCTATGGTTAAAGTGAGGCTTAGGATTCTATATGGTGAACGCCTATGGCTTTAAGGTCATACATGAGCACTGAGTAAGGTAAGGGTTGTGGAAAGGGGGTAGGATAAAAGACAAAGAGGGAGACGGTCCCGGGACAGGGTCCAAGGCAAGGAAAGAGGGGGGTAGGGTAGGTTGGGGGATAGGTGAGGAAGACTCGGTACTCTGCAGACCTGAAAGCTGAAGTTAAAAGCTAGAGGTCAGAAAACATTAGGGTTATAGAAAATAAGGGTTCTGCTGACCTAGGGTTCTGGAATTAGGATTTTAAACAAATGGTTATGTTTAGGGTTAAAGTTTAGGTCTAGAGTTCAAAACTAACAGTTAAGTTTAGCTATAAAGTTCTGAAAGCTAAGTTCCTAATTAATGGTTATGGTTAGGTTAAAGGTTTAGGCTTACGGTTAGAACTAGCGGTTGAAGACACTGACGGTTATGTTTTGGGTTCAGGGATTGGAACGGCACAAAATTCTATTTAGGATTAAGGGTGTGAGCTAAGTTTAAAGTCCCCTTCAATCCAACGATATCCTAAATGGTGAGACACGTCATCAGTAGTAAACCATAGAATCATAGGGTGTTTCTGCCTTTTATTACTAGACACCCTCCTCCATGGCGGCCAGCCGTAGGTCGATCAGTCCTCGGCCCGTGTCCCATAGCCAATTGAATAAAATGTTTATTTATTTATTAATTAATTAATTAATTTATTTATGTAAGTAATCATTTTAAAAGTACTATTTAAGATAATAACCTCACTAATAATCTTAGAGTTAAACATTATTTAAACTGTGACCATTATAGTATCACCTGAACCATAATACGAGACGCACTATACGTATATAAAGAGATAGAAAGTGAAACTATATTTAAATAAAGTGAAGACTGGTAGATAACCATGACTCATCTTCTCTGCCAGTGTTCCTTTGTTAACACCGCTAGGATTCTGGAAGCACTTGGACAGAGTGTTGCTCCGGGAAGTGTGTGGAGACCATCTAATCCCAGCGGATGACCCCAAAATCAGATCAACAAGCTTCTACTGGGTAGGTTCCGGAGGAAAATTCCTATCAAAATGACAGTAAAAAATCCCCAGCCAAACTAAGCCTTAGTGGAAGGCCAACCCAGCTCCTTACTCGGCATATTTTTCACACTGATGGTGGATTTTCAAGTTATATTGTATTTCATTCAGTGTGTCACAAACATCACGACGCAAAAAACGGCACGAGTCTATCTTTTGTCGTTTAGGGTTAGGGTTAGGGTTAGGGTTAGGTTAGGGTAAAAGAATCCGCAGACCCGGGAAAGACCCGGAACATGCGTTGTGCACGGGCCAGCCACTCAGGCCTCATTGTCAGCCTCCTCCAACATGACGGTCGACTGATGTCGCCTATTTAGAGTTTCAAAGCTAAAGGTTTCGCTTTTGAGTAAGCTGTTGTAAAGTCCCTCCATGAGCCCAAACACCCTTAGTAGGGTTGAAATTAAAATCAGGGCCTGGGGGTTACGATTCGGGGTCATTTCTAATTAGGTTTCCGACATTATACGACGCCTATGGTTAAAGTGAGGCTTAGGATTCTATATGGTGAATGCCTATGGCTTTAAGGTCATACATGAGCACCGAGTAAGGTAAGGGTTGTGGAAAGGGGGTAGGATAAAAGACAAAGAGGGAGACGGTCCCGGGACAGGGTCCAAGGCAAGGAAAGAGGGGGGTAGGGTAGGTTGGGGGATAGGTGAGGAAGACTCGGTACTCTGCAGACCTGAAAGCTGAAGTTAAAGGCTAGAGGTCAGAAAACATTAGGGTTATAGAAAATAAGGGTTCTGCTGACCTAGGGTTCTGGAATTAGGATTTTAAACGAACGGTTATGTTTAGGGTTAAAGTTTAGGTCTAGAGTTCAAAACTAACGGTTAAGTTTAGCTATAAAGTTCTGAAAGCTAAGTTCCTAATTAATGGTTATGGTTAGGTTAAAGGTTTAGGCTTACGGTTAGAACTAGCGGTTGAAGACACTGACGGTTATGTTTTGGGTTCAGGGATTGGAACGGCACAAAATTCTATTTAGGATTAAGGGTGTGAGCTAAGATTAAAGTCCCCTTTAATCCAACGATATCCTAAATGGTGAGACACGTCATCAGTAGTAAACCATAGAATCATAGGGTGTTTCGGCCTTTTATTACTAGACACCCTCCTCCATGGCGGCCAGCCGTAGGTCGATCAGTCCTCGGCCCGTGTCCCATAGCCAATTGAATAAAATGTTTATTTATTAATTAATTAATTAATTAATTTATTTATTTATTTATGTAAGTAATCATTTTAAAAGTACTATTTAAGATAATAACCTCACTAATAATCTTAGAGTTAAACATTATTTAAACTGAGACCATTATAGTACCACCTGAACCATAATACGAGACGCACTATACGTATATAAAGAGATAGAAAGTGAAACTATATTTAAATAAAGTGAAGACTGGTAGATAACCATGACTCACCTTCTCTGCCAGTGTTCCTTTGTTAACACCGCTAGGTTTCTGGAAGCACTTGGACAGAGTGTTGCTCCGGGAAGTGTGTGGAGACCATCTAATCCCAGCGGATGACCCCAAAATCAGATCAACAAGCTTCTACTGGGTAGGTTCCGGAGGAAAATTCCTATCAAAATGACAGTAAAAAATCCCCAGCCAAACTAAGCCTTAGTGGAAGGCCAACCCAGCTCCTTACTCGGCATATTTTTCACACTGATGGTGGATTTTCAAGTTATATTGTATTTCATTCAGTGTGTCACAAACATCACGACGCAAAAAACGGCACGAGTCTATCTTTTGTCGTTTAGGAGTTATTTGCTAAAATATACTCCACATTTATGCTCCCATGATGCTCTGGGGCACAGTCGGTTATGGAGCGCCACTAAGGTAAAAAATCTTGTAGAGAAGAACGCCACTAGGGTCAAAATTAAATAATTCTAACTAAAATGTCTAATAAATGTGTCTAATTTAATGTTAAGGCCACATTTGCAGCCTAAACATTTTGTATTAGGGTGAAACACAGTTGCGATCCACCTCATTAATCTAAAAAATTGATCTTTGACCTATTTAATAATTGTGAATTAAATTTTAAATTTACTTTAGTCTAAATCTAATATTCCTACGACGCATGAAATAAAATAAAAAATACAGATTGCGGATCGCTGCTAAAGAAGAAGGTTATTATTTTGAATTAAGATATCTAATAACCGTCACTAATTTGCGGCTCAGGCCAAAGTTTCAGCCCAAACATTTTATATCAGGGTAGATTACAGTTGCCATCACCCTCGTTTGCCTAATCAGCGATGTTTGACCTATTTGGTAAATAAATTACAGAAAATATTGAGATTATGTTAGGGCCTAGTGACCTACGACGCATGTTAAATCACTTGTGCCTGAGCTTTAACGCTCTGAATGGGACAAGGTTGGACCAGCAGACGCCTATTTAGGGGTCCCGGAAGGCAGACGGGGATCAATTAAAGGATGCCACGGGACAGCATTGGGTGACAGGTAGAGACACGCAACTAGAGCCTAAGCTACCGATCGCCCTTCAGCTCGGGGTGGACTGAACCTCCGAGGATGGCACGAAATCCTGGGTCTTGTTCGGCCTACTCCTCCCTTCCGAGGGTGACACCGACCCACTAAGCTAGATCTGGGCTAATCCCAAATCATGCTCCAGACGCACGCCCACTGAACCTTGACACCGTATGCGCTTACGCCCGAGGTCTAACGTCCCGTCATATTTCCCTCGCCGATGCGCCCGAGCCCGTTTTTTTCGGCCGCCCTAAACAACGGATCACCCGTGTCTCTCGGTCCAACCGTTACAGCACGTGCTCGTGGATAAGCAGCGAAACTGTTGTCCCCAACTAATAGGGTGCCTGGGTGGGTGTCTATATTAAAATGGTATTATCTTTTATATAGTGAGGTTAACAATTATGATCATCTTTTAACCTCTACCCACCAGGACATGGAGATGGCTTCCAATAAGGTGACCGAGGGCGGCACTGGCTGGGTTAGGTTAGGGTAAAAGAATCCGCAGACCCGGGAAAGACCCGGAACATGCGTTGTGCACGGGCCAGCCACTCAGGCCTCATTGTCAGCCTCCTCCAACATGACGGTCGACTGATGTCGCCTATTTAGAGTTTCAAAGCTAAAGGTTTCGCTTTTGAGTAAGCTGTTGTAAAGTCCCTCCATGAGCCCAAACACCCTTAGTAGGGTTGAAATTAAAATCAGGGCCTGGGGGTTACGATTCGGGGTCATTTCTAATTAGGTTTCCGACATTATACGACGCCTATGGTTAAAGTGAGGCTTAGGATTCTATATGGTGAATGCCTATGGCTTTAAGGTCATACATGAGCACCGAGTAAGGTAAGGGTTGTGGAAAGGGGGTAGGATAAAAGACAAAGAGGGAGACGGTCCCGGGACAGGGTCCAAGGCAAGGAAAGAGGGGGGTAGGGTAGGTTGGGGGATAGGTGAGGAAGACTCGGTACTCTGCAGACCTGAAAGCTGAAGTTAAAGGCTAGAGGTCAGAAAACATTAGGGTTATAGAAAATAAGGGTTCTGCTGACCTAGGGTTCTGGAATTAGGATTTTAAACGAACGGTTATGTTTAGGGTTAAAGTTTAGGTCTAGAGTTCAAAACTAACGGTTAAGTTTAGCTATAAAGTTCTGAAAGCTAAGTTCCTAATTAATGGTTATGGTTAGGTTAAAGGTTTAGGCTTACGGTTAGAACTAGCGGTTGAAGACACTGACGGTTATGTTTTGGGTTCAGGGATTGGAACGGCACAAAATTCTATTTAGGATTAAGGGTGTGAGCTAAGATTAAAGTCCCCTTTAATCCAACGATATCCTAAATGGTGAGACACGTCATCAGTAGTAAACCATAGAATCATAGGGTGTTTCGGCCTTTTATTACTAGACACCCTCCTCCATGGCGGCCAGCCGTAGGTCGATCAGTCCTCGGCCCGTGTCCCATAGCCAATTGAATAAAATGTTTATTTATTAATTAATTAATTAATTAATTTATTTATTTATTTATGTAAGTAATCATTTTAAAAGTACTATTTAAGATAATAACCTCACTAATAATCTTAGAGTTAAACATTATTTAAACTGAGACCATTATAGTACCACCTGAACCATAATACGAGACGCACTATACGTATATAAAGAGATAGAAAGTGAAACTATATTTAAATAAAGTGAAGACTGGTAGATAACCATGACTCACCTTCTCTGCCAGTGTTCCTTTGTTAACACCGCTAGGTTTCTGGAAGCACTTGGACAGAGTGTTGCTCCGGGAAGTGTGTGGAGACCATCTAATCCCAGCGGATGACCCCAAAATCAGATCAACAAGCTTCTACTGGGTAGGTTCCGGAGGGTTTAGGGTTAAGGGTTAGGGTTAAGGGTTAGGGTTAGGGTTAGGGTTAGGGTTAGGGTTAGGGTTAGGGTTAGGGTTAAGGGTTAGGGTTAGGGTTAGGGTTAGGGTTAGGGTTAGGGTTAGGGTTAGGGTTAGGGTTAGGGATTTGTGTTAGCGGTTGGAAGCTAGGAAAAAGAGAACAGCGGTTAAATTTTAGGGTTGGAGAAGAAGAGGGGTTAAGATTTTAGGGTTGAAGAAAAAGAGGGGTTAAAATTTAGGGGTGAAAGAATAAAGGGTTATGGTTAGAATTAGAAAAGAAGATAGGGGATAAAGGTAAGAAATGAGAGAAACACGCTAACAAAGAGTGCACAGGCCATCAATGCTGCTGACTGTCAGGTTTGACTTCTCATTGAGTTTTTTAGGGGGTGTATGGTAATGAATTTCTTGATTAAACTTGTCTGTGTTTTTTTTCTCCACAGGACAGATGGTTCCAGGTTTGTTGTGGTTCCTGGAGATGTCTGGTAAGGTGAGTATGGGTTTCTTATTTTTTAGGTGGTGCTGTGTTGGTTTTGTCTCTTATTGACTGTGTACATGACTTGGATTTGAATTTTCTTGGAAAGGTAAGTATCTGATTAGTCATTTTTCTGTTGCTATTGATACTGCTACGTGTGTGTGGCCTTCCATTCTCATAGGAGTCGTCCTGCACTCCAGAAGGTGCGTCTCGTTTGACGCTCAAACGGGCCTGTGTGGCTGTCCTGAGTCTAGTGACTTTCTCTGTGCTCAGGGTATCCCTCTGTGAGTCAAGTAAATGTGTCTCTATGTCCTGTTCTTCCTCCTTTATCAAATTGATGTTTTGTTCCTCTCTAACACTATGGTTGGAATGTGTGAGAGGCATGTGTTGTTCTTTTTGGGAGGAAGGGAAATCATAGGCACTGTCAGTATGGCTGTCTGAATCCCCATCTCTGACCGAGGATGTAACTGGGGAACACTCAGTGAATGAATCGGTCATAGTGGATGTATTTTTCTTATGAGTTTGTGTTTTTGACTGGGAGGGATTTTTTGGAATGGGTGGTGTACTGATCTCAGGGTGTACGTAGGCCTGTCCTGTTGTGTGTGTAGCCTCTGTGTTTTCTGGGGGTGGAGGAGAAGTGGGGAGGACACTGTGTATGTTTGTTACTTCCTCCACTCCACTGTGTAGGTTTGTTACTTCCTCCACTTCACTGTGTATGGTTGCTACTTGTTCCTCTTCAGCAGAGGATAAACAGGTCAAACATACTTCTTTTATTTGTTTGTGACTCTCTTGTATTGTTTGTTGTGTGAATCTTTTGCCAAATCTGCGTTTGGCCCATAGGATGGCAGTGTCGAAACATTGCTCCCAGTCAGTGTAAGTATAATCCTCCAGGTTGCCCAATTGCTCCATCAGTGTCTCGTGATAGTGTTCTTTGAGGATGAGCATGGTAGTGTAGGCCCAGTTTCGGGCATTACCCTCTATAAGGGCCCGTGCTACAGAACTTGACATGGTCGGTCTGATGACCTCTGTCAGATATTGTTGAATTCGGTTTATTGTAGGAGGCTGTCCCTGATTTATATTGTTAGTATGATGTATCACTTTAATGATGTGGAACATGATGCATGTTTTAGTGATGAAATATGGTTCCTCTGAGTGTTTGGGTTTTGTGTTCTCCTCCTGAATTGTATTTGTGTTTGTCTTTTTTTGCAGGTTTGGATGGCAAGCTCGTGTCTGGTATTGTGCTTTGTGCCATGGTGTGGAGGCATTTTGCCCAGATCTGAATGAAGCAGGCCCTGTACGGGTCTGCGGTTCAAAAAATTGTGGTCTATTAGACCGTTGGTAAGTATTCAGGTAAGTATCTTTATGGTGGGTAGGTGCTGCCCTCATGTGGCGGCCATATTTAACAACATCTGCAAATGAGCAGAATGTCTCATCCTGTGTATAATGTGTTCTGCTGTGTTCTGGATGGGGCCTAGGCCAGTTATGGGCCTGAGTGGGACGTCTGCGTCTGTGTGTCACCACTGTCCAACCATCTTTATCAAGCAGAACCATGTTTGTTTGATTTTGGATGTCAAGTAATCAAGTATTATTTGAATGAAAAAATTGTTGTTTTTTGAAATTTTTTGAAAAATGCACTTTGAACAAGCCGTTGCAACGTTTCGATTCTTTTAGAATCTTCTTCAGGCTGGCTTGTTCTAAAATATTTTGAAGAAATTATCTCAAAAGAGCTTAGAAAACAACAGGATTTAAGGTTTAATCTCTGTGTGTCTCTCTGTGTGTGTGTGTGTGTGTGAATGCTGTCTGAATGGCTGCACTTTCAGCTGTCCCTTTTTAAATCTTAGGGGCGGGACTAAGTTTGAGCTGGCCAATCAGAAAATTAGCTCTCTGTAGCACTGTTCTGCTTTGTGAATTTTGTGTTCCAACAAAGAAATAAAGACTTTAAAATATAATTATTGCATTCTCCTTTCAATTTTCTGGAGTTTTTTTCTTTTTTAATACATTTTATAAGTCATGAATGTATTTTTTATTTTTTCAGAGAATTCTTAGGGAATATTTATGATGTTTTAATCCATAAAGATGTATGGAAAATAGTAATCTCCTTTTTTAGAGGGTTTTTCCAGAGATTATACGGTGTTTTTAACCGTATGAATGCATGTATAATAGTTATATATATTTCTTAGGAGATTTCCAGTCATAATATTACTGTTATACTTATGAAATTGCATGAAAGATAGTAGTGCACCCCAAAATAGTGTATATAATAGAGATCATGTATAGTTTTTAGTCATATGCAAGCATGAGGCACGGGCCAGTTAGGTTTGGGATTTGTGTTAGCGGTTGGAAGCTAGGAAAAAGAGAACAGCGGTTAAATTTTAGGGTTGGAGAAGAAGAGGGGTTAAGATTTTAGGGTTGAAGAAAAAGAGGGGTTAAAATTTAGGGGTGAAAGAATAAAGGGTTATGGTTAGAATTAGAAAAGAAGATAGGGGATAAAGGTAAGAAATGAGAGAAACACGCTAACAAAGAGTGCACAGGCCATCAATGCTGCTGACTGTCAGGTTTGACTTCTCATTGAGTTTTTTAGGGGGTGTATGGTAATGAATTTCTTGATTAAACTTGTCTGTGTTTTTTTTCTCCACAGGACAGATGGTTCCAGGTTTGTTGTGGTTCCTGGAGATGTCTGGTAAGGTGAGTATGGGTTTCTTATTTTTTAGGTGGTGCTGTGTTGGTTTTGTCTCTTATTGACTGTGTACATGACTTGGATTTGAATTTTCTTGGAAAGGTAAGTATCTGATTAGTCATTTTTCTGTTGCTATTGATACTGCTACGTGTGTGTGGCCTTCCATTCTCATAGGAGTCGTCCTGCACTCCAGAAGGTGCGTCTCGTTTGACGCTCAAACGGGCCTGTGTGGCTGTCCTGAGTCTAGTGACTTTCTCTGTGCTCAGGGTATCCCTCTGTGAGTCAAGTAAATGTGTCTCTATGTCCTGTTCTTCCTCCTTTATCAAATTGATGTTTTGTTCCTCTCTAACACTATGGTTGGAATGTGTGAGAGGCATGTGTTGTTCTTTTTGGGAGGAAGGGAAATCATAGGCACTGTCAGTATGGCTGTCTGAATCCCCATCTCTGACCGAGGATGTAACTGGGGAACACTCAGTGAATGAATCGGTCATAGTGGATGTATTTTTCTTATGAGTTTGTGTTTTTGACTGGGAGGGATTTTTTGGAATGGGTGGTGTACTGATCTCAGGGTGTACGTAGGCCTGTCCTGTTGTGTGTGTAGCCTCTGTGTTTTCTGGGGGTGGAGGAGAAGTGGGGAGGACACTGTGTATGTTTGTTACTTCCTCCACTCCACTGTGTAGGTTTGTTACTTCCTCCACTTCACTGTGTATGGTTGCTACTTGTTCCTCTTCAGCAGAGGATAAACAGGTCAAACATACTTCTTTTATTTGTTTGTGACTCTCTTGTATTGTTTGTTGTGTGAATCTTTTGCCAAATCTGCGTTTGGCCCATAGGATGGCAGTGTCGAAACATTGCTCCCAGTCAGTGTAAGTATAATCCTCCAGGTTGCCCAATTGCTCCATCAGTGTCTCGTGATAGTGTTCTTTGAGGATGAGCATGGTAGTGTAGGCCCAGTTTCGGGCATTACCCTCTATAAGGGCCCGTGCTACAGAACTTGACATGGTCGGTCTGATGACCTCTGTCAGATATTGTTGAATTCGGTTTATTGTAGGAGGCTGTCCCTGATTTATATTGTTAGTATGATGTATCACTTTAATGATGTGGAACATGATGCATGTTTTAGTGATGAAATATGGTTCCTCTGAGTGTTTGGGTTTTGTGTTCTCCTCCTGAATTGTATTTGTGTTTGTCTTTTTTTGCAGGTTTGGATGGCAAGCTCGTGTCTGGTATTGTGCTTTGTGCCATGGTGTGGAGGCATTTTGCCCAGATCTGAATGAAGCAGGCCCTGTACGGGTCTGCGGTTCAAAAAATTGTGGTCTATTAGACCGTTGGTAAGTATTCAGGTAAGTATCTTTATGGTGGGTAGGTGCTGCCCTCATGTGGCGGCCATATTTAACAACATCTGCAAATGAGCAGAATGTCTCATCCTGTGTATAATGTGTTCTGCTGTGTTCTGGATGGGGCCTAGGCCAGTTATGGGCCTGAGTGGGACGTCTGCGTCTGTGTGTCACCACTGTCCAACCATCTTTATCAAGCAGAACCATGTTTGTTTGATTTTGGATGTCAAGTAATCAAGTATTATTTGAATGAAAAAATTGTTGTTTTTTGAAATTTTTTGAAAAATGCACTTTGAACAAGCCGTTGCAACGTTTCGATTCTTTTAGAATCTTCTTCAGGCTGGCTTGTTCTAAAATATTTTGAAGAAATTATCTCAAAAGAGCTTAGAAAACAACAGGATTTAAGGTTTAATCTCTGTGTGTCTCTCTGTGTGTGTGTGTGTGTGTGAATGCTGTCTGAATGGCTGCACTTTCAGCTGTCCCTTTTTAAATCTTAGGGGCGGGACTAAGTTTGAGCTGGCCAATCAGAAAATTAGCTCTCTGTAGCACTGTTCTGCTTTGTGAATTTTGTGTTCCAACAAAGAAATAAAGACTTTAAAATATAATTATTGCATTCTCCTTTCAATTTTCTGGAGTTTTTTTCTTTTTTAATACATTTTATAAGTCATGAATGTATTTTTTATTTTTTCAGAGAATTCTTAGGGAATATTTATGATGTTTTAATCCATAAAGATGTATGGAAAATAGTAATCTCCTTTTTTAGAGGGTTTTTCCAGAGATTATACGGTGTTTTTAACCGTATGAATGCATGTATAATAGTTATATATATTTCTTAGGAGATTTCCAGTCATAATATTACTGTTATACTTATGAAATTGCATGAAAGATAGTAGTGCACCCCAAAATAGTGTATATAATAGAGATCATGTATAGTTTTTAGTCATATGCAAGCATGAGGCACGGGCCAGTTAGGTTTGGGATTTGTGTTAGCGGTTGGAAGCTAGGAAAAAGAGAACAGCGGTTAAATTTTAGGGTTGGAGAAGAAGAGGGGTTAAGATTTTAGGGTTGAAGAAAAAGAGGGGTTAAAATTTAGGGGTGAAAGAATAAAGGGTTATGGTTAGAATTAGAAAAGAAGATAGGGGATAAAGGTAAGAAATGAGAGAAACACGCTAACAAAGAGTGCACAGGCCATCAATGCTGCTGACTGTCAGGTTTGACTTCTCATTGAGTTTTTTAGGGGGTGTATGGTAATGAATTTCTTGATTAAACTTGTCTGTGTTTTTTTTCTCCACAGGACAGATGGTTCCAGGTTTGTTGTGGTTCCTGGAGATGTCTGGTAAGGTGAGTATGGGTTTCTTATTTTTTAGGTGGTGCTGTGTTGGTTTTGTCTCTTATTGACTGTGTACATGACTTGGATTTGAATTTTCTTGGAAAGGTAAGTATCTGATTAGTCATTTTTCTGTTGCTATTGATACTGCTACGTGTGTGTGGCCTTCCATTCTCATAGGAGTCGTCCTGCACTCCAGAAGGTGCGTCTCGTTTGACGCTCAAACGGGCCTGTGTGGCTGTCCTGAGTCTAGTGACTTTCTCTGTGCTCAGGGTATCCCTCTGTGAGTCAAGTAAATGTGTCTCTATGTCCTGTTCTTCCTCCTTTATCAAATTGATGTTTTGTTCCTCTCTAACACTATGGTTGGAATGTGTGAGAGGCATGTGTTGTTCTTTTTGGGAGGAAGGGAAATCATAGGCACTGTCAGTATGGCTGTCTGAATCCCCATCTCTGACCGAGGATGTAACTGGGGAACACTCAGTGAATGAATCGGTCATAGTGGATGTATTTTTCTTATGAGTTTGTGTTTTTGACTGGGAGGGATTTTTTGGAATGGGTGGTGTACTGATCTCAGGGTGTACGTAGGCCTGTCCTGTTGTGTGTGTAGCCTCTGTGTTTTCTGGGGGTGGAGGAGAAGTGGGGAGGACACTGTGTATGTTTGTTACTTCCTCCACTCCACTGTGTAGGTTTGTTACTTCCTCCACTTCACTGTGTATGGTTGCTACTTGTTCCTCTTCAGCAGAGGATAAACAGGTCAAACATACTTCTTTTATTTGTTTGTGACTCTCTTGTATTGTTTGTTGTGTGAATCTTTTGCCAAATCTGCGTTTGGCCCATAGGATGGCAGTGTCGAAACATTGCTCCCAGTCAGTGTAAGTATAATCCTCCAGGTTGCCCAATTGCTCCATCAGTGTCTCGTGATAGTGTTCTTTGAGGATGAGCATGGTAGTGTAGGCCCAGTTTCGGGCATTACCCTCTATAAGGGCCCGTGCTACAGAACTTGACATGGTCGGTCTGATGACCTCTGTCAGATATTGTTGAATTCGGTTTATTGTAGGAGGCTGTCCCTGATTTATATTGTTAGTATGATGTATCACTTTAATGATGTGGAACATGATGCATGTTTTAGTGATGAAATATGGTTCCTCTGAGTGTTTGGGTTTTGTGTTCTCCTCCTGAATTGTATTTGTGTTTGTCTTTTTTTGCAGGTTTGGATGGCAAGCTCGTGTCTGGTATTGTGCTTTGTGCCATGGTGTGGAGGCATTTTGCCCAGATCTGAATGAAGCAGGCCCTGTACGGGTCTGCGGTTCAAAAAATTGTGGTCTATTAGACCGTTGGTAAGTATTCAGGTAAGTATCTTTATGGTGGGTAGGTGCTGCCCTCATGTGGCGGCCATATTTAACAACATCTGCAAATGAGCAGAATGTCTCATCCTGTGTATAATGTGTTCTGCTGTGTTCTGGATGGGGCCTAGGCCAGTTATGGGCCTGAGTGGGACGTCTGCGTCTGTGTGTCACCACTGTCCAACCATCTTTATCAAGCAGAACCATGTTTGTTTGATTTTGGATGTCAAGTAATCAAGTATTATTTGAATGAAAAAATTGTTGTTTTTTGAAATTTTTTGAAAAATGCACTTTGAACAAGCCGTTGCAACGTTTCGATTCTTTTAGAATCTTCTTCAGGCTGGCTTGTTCTAAAATATTTTGAAGAAATTATCTCAAAAGAGCTTAGAAAACAACAGGATTTAAGGTTTAATCTCTGTGTGTCTCTCTGTGTGTGTGTGTGTGTGTGAATGCTGTCTGAATGGCTGCACTTTCAGCTGTCCCTTTTTAAATCTTAGGGGCGGGACTAAGTTTGAGCTGGCCAATCAGAAAATTAGCTCTCTGTAGCACTGTTCTGCTTTGTGAATTTTGTGTTCCAACAAAGAAATAAAGACTTTAAAATATAATTATTGCATTCTCCTTTCAATTTTCTGGAGTTTTTTTCTTTTTTAATACATTTTATAAGTCATGAATGTATTTTTTATTTTTTCAGAGAATTCTTAGGGAATATTTATGATGTTTTAATCCATAAAGATGTATGGAAAATAGTAATCTCCTTTTTTAGAGGGTTTTTCCAGAGATTATACGGTGTTTTTAACCGTATGAATGCATGTATAATAGTTATATATATTTCTTAGGAGATTTCCAGTCATAATATTACTGTTATACTTATGAAATTGCATGAAAGATAGTAGTGCACCCCAAAATAGTGTATATAATAGAGATCATGTATAGTTTTTAGTCATATGCAAGCATGAGGCACGGGCCAGTTAGGTTTGGGATTTGTGTTAGCGGTTGGAAGCTAGGAAAAAGAGAACAGCGGTTAAATTTTAGGGTTGGAGAAGAAGAGGGGTTAAGATTTTAGGGTTGAAGAAAAAGAGGGGTTAAAATTTAGGGGTGAAAGAATAAAGGGTTATGGTTAGAATTAGAAAAGAAGATAGGGGATAAAGGTAAGAAATGAGAGAAACACGCTAACAAAGAGTGCACAGGCCATCAATGCTGCTGACTGTCAGGTTTGACTTCTCATTGAGTTTTTTAGGGGGTGTATGGTAATGAATTTCTTGATTAAACTTGTCTGTGTTTTTTTTCTCCACAGGACAGATGGTTCCAGGTTTGTTGTGGTTCCTGGAGATGTCTGGTAAGGTGAGTATGGGTTTCTTATTTTTTAGGTGGTGCTGTGTTGGTTTTGTCTCTTATTGACTGTGTACATGACTTGGATTTGAATTTTCTTGGAAAGGTAAGTATCTGATTAGTCATTTTTCTGTTGCTATTGATACTGCTACGTGTGTGTGGCCTTCCATTCTCATAGGAGTCGTCCTGCACTCCAGAAGGTGCGTCTCGTTTGACGCTCAAACGGGCCTGTGTGGCTGTCCTGAGTCTAGTGACTTTCTCTGTGCTCAGGGTATCCCTCTGTGAGTCAAGTAAATGTGTCTCTATGTCCTGTTCTTCCTCCTTTATCAAATTGATGTTTTGTTCCTCTCTAACACTATGGTTGGAATGTGTGAGAGGCATGTGTTGTTCTTTTTGGGAGGAAGGGAAATCATAGGCACTGTCAGTATGGCTGTCTGAATCCCCATCTCTGACCGAGGATGTAACTGGGGAACACTCAGTGAATGAATCGGTCATAGTGGATGTATTTTTCTTATGAGTTTGTGTTTTTGACTGGGAGGGATTTTTTGGAATGGGTGGTGTACTGATCTCAGGGTGTACGTAGGCCTGTCCTGTTGTGTGTGTAGCCTCTGTGTTTTCTGGGGGTGGAGGAGAAGTGGGGAGGACACTGTGTATGTTTGTTACTTCCTCCACTCCACTGTGTAGGTTTGTTACTTCCTCCACTTCACTGTGTATGGTTGCTACTTGTTCCTCTTCAGCAGAGGATAAACAGGTCAAACATACTTCTTTTATTTGTTTGTGACTCTCTTGTATTGTTTGTTGTGTGAATCTTTTGCCAAATCTGCGTTTGGCCCATAGGATGGCAGTGTCGAAACATTGCTCCCAGTCAGTGTAAGTATAATCCTCCAGGTTGCCCAATTGCTCCATCAGTGTCTCGTGATAGTGTTCTTTGAGGATGAGCATGGTAGTGTAGGCCCAGTTTCGGGCATTACCCTCTATAAGGGCCCGTGCTACAGAACTTGACATGGTCGGTCTGATGACCTCTGTCAGATATTGTTGAATTCGGTTTATTGTAGGAGGCTGTCCCTGATTTATATTGTTAGTATGATGTATCACTTTAATGATGTGGAACATGATGCATGTTTTAGTGATGAAATATGGTTCCTCTGAGTGTTTGGGTTTTGTGTTCTCCTCCTGAATTGTATTTGTGTTTGTCTTTTTTTGCAGGTTTGGATGGCAAGCTCGTGTCTGGTATTGTGCTTTGTGCCATGGTGTGGAGGCATTTTGCCCAGATCTGAATGAAGCAGGCCCTGTACGGGTCTGCGGTTCAAAAAATTGTGGTCTATTAGACCGTTGGTAAGTATTCAGGTAAGTATCTTTATGGTGGGTAGGTGCTGCCCTCATGTGGCGGCCATATTTAACAACATCTGCAAATGAGCAGAATGTCTCATCCTGTGTATAATGTGTTCTGCTGTGTTCTGGATGGGGCCTAGGCCAGTTATGGGCCTGAGTGGGACGTCTGCGTCTGTGTGTCACCACTGTCCAACCATCTTTATCAAGCAGAACCATGTTTGTTTGATTTTGGATGTCAAGTAATCAAGTATTATTTGAATGAAAAAATTGTTGTTTTTTGAAATTTTTTGAAAAATGCACTTTGAACAAGCCGTTGCAACGTTTCGATTCTTTTAGAATCTTCTTCAGGCTGGCTTGTTCTAAAATATTTTGAAGAAATTATCTCAAAAGAGCTTAGAAAACAACAGGATTTAAGGTTTAATCTCTGTGTGTCTCTCTGTGTGTGTGTGTGTGTGTGAATGCTGTCTGAATGGCTGCACTTTCAGCTGTCCCTTTTTAAATCTTAGGGGCGGGACTAAGTTTGAGCTGGCCAATCAGAAAATTAGCTCTCTGTAGCACTGTTCTGCTTTGTGAATTTTGTGTTCCAACAAAGAAATAAAGACTTTAAAATATAATTATTGCATTCTCCTTTCAATTTTCTGGAGTTTTTTTCTTTTTTAATACATTTTATAAGTCATGAATGTATTTTTTATTTTTTCAGAGAATTCTTAGGGAATATTTATGATGTTTTAATCCATAAAGATGTATGGAAAATAGTAATCTCCTTTTTTAGAGGGTTTTTCCAGAGATTATACGGTGTTTTTAACCGTATGAATGCATGTATAATAGTTATATATATTTCTTAGGAGATTTCCAGTCATAATATTACTGTTATACTTATGAAATTGCATGAAAGATAGTAGTGCACCCCAAAATAGTGTATATAATAGAGATCATGTATAGTTTTTAGTCATATGCAAGCATGAGGCACGGGCCAGTTAGGTTTGGGATTTGTGTTAGCGGTTGGAAGCTAGGAAAAAGAGAACAGCGGTTAAATTTTAGGGTTGGAGAAGAAGAGGGGTTAAGATTTTAGGGTTGAAGAAAAAGAGGGGTTAAAATTTAGGGGTGAAAGAATAAAGGGTTATGGTTAGAATTAGAAAAGAAGATAGGGGATAAAGGTAAGAAATGAGAGAAACACGCTAACAAAGAGTGCACAGGCCATCAATGCTGCTGACTGTCAGGTTTGACTTCTCATTGAGTTTTTTAGGGGGTGTATGGTAATGAATTTCTTGATTAAACTTGTCTGTGTTTTTTTTCTCCACAGGACAGATGGTTCCAGGTTTGTTGTGGTTCCTGGAGATGTCTGGTAAGGTGAGTATGGGTTTCTTATTTTTTAGGTGGTGCTGTGTTGGTTTTGTCTCTTATTGACTGTGTACATGACTTGGATTTGAATTTTCTTGGAAAGGTAAGTATCTGATTAGTCATTTTTCTGTTGCTATTGATACTGCTACGTGTGTGTGGCCTTCCATTCTCATAGGAGTCGTCCTGCACTCCAGAAGGTGCGTCTCGTTTGACGCTCAAACGGGCCTGTGTGGCTGTCCTGAGTCTAGTGACTTTCTCTGTGCTCAGGGTATCCCTCTGTGAGTCAAGTAAATGTGTCTCTATGTCCTGTTCTTCCTCCTTTATCAAATTGATGTTTTGTTCCTCTCTAACACTATGGTTGGAATGTGTGAGAGGCATGTGTTGTTCTTTTTGGGAGGAAGGGAAATCATAGGCACTGTCAGTATGGCTGTCTGAATCCCCATCTCTGACCGAGGATGTAACTGGGGAACACTCAGTGAATGAATCGGTCATAGTGGATGTATTTTTCTTATGAGTTTGTGTTTTTGACTGGGAGGGATTTTTTGGAATGGGTGGTGTACTGATCTCAGGGTGTACGTAGGCCTGTCCTGTTGTGTGTGTAGCCTCTGTGTTTTCTGGGGGTGGAGGAGAAGTGGGGAGGACACTGTGTATGTTTGTTACTTCCTCCACTCCACTGTGTAGGTTTGTTACTTCCTCCACTTCACTGTGTATGGTTGCTACTTGTTCCTCTTCAGCAGAGGATAAACAGGTCAAACATACTTCTTTTATTTGTTTGTGACTCTCTTGTATTGTTTGTTGTGTGAATCTTTTGCCAAATCTGCGTTTGGCCCATAGGATGGCAGTGTCGAAACATTGCTCCCAGTCAGTGTAAGTATAATCCTCCAGGTTGCCCAATTGCTCCATCAGTGTCTCGTGATAGTGTTCTTTGAGGATGAGCATGGTAGTGTAGGCCCAGTTTCGGGCATTACCCTCTATAAGGGCCCGTGCTACAGAACTTGACATGGTCGGTCTGATGACCTCTGTCAGATATTGTTGAATTCGGTTTATTGTAGGAGGCTGTCCCTGATTTATATTGTTAGTATGATGTATCACTTTAATGATGTGGAACATGATGCATGTTTTAGTGATGAAATATGGTTCCTCTGAGTGTTTGGGTTTTGTGTTCTCCTCCTGAATTGTATTTGTGTTTGTCTTTTTTTGCAGGTTTGGATGGCAAGCTCGTGTCTGGTATTGTGCTTTGTGCCATGGTGTGGAGGCATTTTGCCCAGATCTGAATGAAGCAGGCCCTGTACGGGTCTGCGGTTCAAAAAATTGTGGTCTATTAGACCGTTGGTAAGTATTCAGGTAAGTATCTTTATGGTGGGTAGGTGCTGCCCTCATGTGGCGGCCATATTTAACAACATCTGCAAATGAGCAGAATGTCTCATCCTGTGTATAATGTGTTCTGCTGTGTTCTGGATGGGGCCTAGGCCAGTTATGGGCCTGAGTGGGACGTCTGCGTCTGTGTGTCACCACTGTCCAACCATCTTTATCAAGCAGAACCATGTTTGTTTGATTTTGGATGTCAAGTAATCAAGTATTATTTGAATGAAAAAATTGTTGTTTTTTGAAATTTTTTGAAAAATGCACTTTGAACAAGCCGTTGCAACGTTTCGATTCTTTTAGAATCTTCTTCAGGCTGGCTTGTTCTAAAATATTTTGAAGAAATTATCTCAAAAGAGCTTAGAAAACAACAGGATTTAAGGTTTAATCTCTGTGTGTCTCTCTGTGTGTGTGTGTGTGTGTGAATGCTGTCTGAATGGCTGCACTTTCAGCTGTCCCTTTTTAAATCTTAGGGGCGGGACTAAGTTTGAGCTGGCCAATCAGAAAATTAGCTCTCTGTAGCACTGTTCTGCTTTGTGAATTTTGTGTTCCAACAAAGAAATAAAGACTTTAAAATATAATTATTGCATTCTCCTTTCAATTTTCTGGAGTTTTTTTCTTTTTTAATACATTTTATAAGTCATGAATGTATTTTTTATTTTTTCAGAGAATTCTTAGGGAATATTTATGATGTTTTAATCCATAAAGATGTATGGAAAATAGTAATCTCCTTTTTTAGAGGGTTTTTCCAGAGATTATACGGTGTTTTTAACCGTATGAATGCATGTATAATAGTTATATATATTTCTTAGGAGATTTCCAGTCATAATATTACTGTTATACTTATGAAATTGCATGAAAGATAGTAGTGCACCCCAAAATAGTGTATATAATAGAGATCATGTATAGTTTTTAGTCATATGCAAGCATGAGGCACGGGCCAGTTAGGTTTGGGATTTGTGTTAGCGGTTGGAAGCTAGGAAAAAGAGAACAGCGGTTAAATTTTAGGGTTGGAGAAGAAGAGGGGTTAAGATTTTAGGGTTGAAGAAAAAGAGGGGTTAAAATTTAGGGGTGAAAGAATAAAGGGTTATGGTTAGAATTAGAAAAGAAGATAGGGGATAAAGGTAAGAAATGAGAGAAACACGCTAACAAAGAGTGCACAGGCCATCAATGCTGCTGACTGTCAGGTTTGACTTCTCATTGAGTTTTTTAGGGGGTGTATGGTAATGAATTTCTTGATTAAACTTGTCTGTGTTTTTTTTCTCCACAGGACAGATGGTTCCAGGTTTGTTGTGGTTCCTGGAGATGTCTGGTAAGGTGAGTATGGGTTTCTTATTTTTTAGGTGGTGCTGTGTTGGTTTTGTCTCTTATTGACTGTGTACATGACTTGGATTTGAATTTTCTTGGAAAGGTAAGTATCTGATTAGTCATTTTTCTGTTGCTATTGATACTGCTACGTGTGTGTGGCCTTCCATTCTCATAGGAGTCGTCCTGCACTCCAGAAGGTGCGTCTCGTTTGACGCTCAAACGGGCCTGTGTGGCTGTCCTGAGTCTAGTGACTTTCTCTGTGCTCAGGGTATCCCTCTGTGAGTCAAGTAAATGTGTCTCTATGTCCTGTTCTTCCTCCTTTATCAAATTGATGTTTTGTTCCTCTCTAACACTATGGTTGGAATGTGTGAGAGGCATGTGTTGTTCTTTTTGGGAGGAAGGGAAATCATAGGCACTGTCAGTATGGCTGTCTGAATCCCCATCTCTGACCGAGGATGTAACTGGGGAACACTCAGTGAATGAATCGGTCATAGTGGATGTATTTTTCTTATGAGTTTGTGTTTTTGACTGGGAGGGATTTTTTGGAATGGGTGGTGTACTGATCTCAGGGTGTACGTAGGCCTGTCCTGTTGTGTGTGTAGCCTCTGTGTTTTCTGGGGGTGGAGGAGAAGTGGGGAGGACACTGTGTATGTTTGTTACTTCCTCCACTCCACTGTGTAGGTTTGTTACTTCCTCCACTTCACTGTGTATGGTTGCTACTTGTTCCTCTTCAGCAGAGGATAAACAGGTCAAACATACTTCTTTTATTTGTTTGTGACTCTCTTGTATTGTTTGTTGTGTGAATCTTTTGCCAAATCTGCGTTTGGCCCATAGGATGGCAGTGTCGAAACATTGCTCCCAGTCAGTGTAAGTATAATCCTCCAGGTTGCCCAATTGCTCCATCAGTGTCTCGTGATAGTGTTCTTTGAGGATGAGCATGGTAGTGTAGGCCCAGTTTCGGGCATTACCCTCTATAAGGGCCCGTGCTACAGAACTTGACATGGTCGGTCTGATGACCTCTGTCAGATATTGTTGAATTCGGTTTATTGTAGGAGGCTGTCCCTGATTTATATTGTTAGTATGATGTATCACTTTAATGATGTGGAACATGATGCATGTTTTAGTGATGAAATATGGTTCCTCTGAGTGTTTGGGTTTTGTGTTCTCCTCCTGAATTGTATTTGTGTTTGTCTTTTTTTGCAGGTTTGGATGGCAAGCTCGTGTCTGGTATTGTGCTTTGTGCCATGGTGTGGAGGCATTTTGCCCAGATCTGAATGAAGCAGGCCCTGTACGGGTCTGCGGTTCAAAAAATTGTGGTCTATTAGACCGTTGGTAAGTATTCAGGTAAGTATCTTTATGGTGGGTAGGTGCTGCCCTCATGTGGCGGCCATATTTAACAACATCTGCAAATGAGCAGAATGTCTCATCCTGTGTATAATGTGTTCTGCTGTGTTCTGGATGGGGCCTAGGCCAGTTATGGGCCTGAGTGGGACGTCTGCGTCTGTGTGTCACCACTGTCCAACCATCTTTATCAAGCAGAACCATGTTTGTTTGATTTTGGATGTCAAGTAATCAAGTATTATTTGAATGAAAAAATTGTTGTTTTTTGAAATTTTTTGAAAAATGCACTTTGAACAAGCCGTTGCAACGTTTCGATTCTTTTAGAATCTTCTTCAGGCTGGCTTGTTCTAAAATATTTTGAAGAAATTATCTCAAAAGAGCTTAGAAAACAACAGGATTTAAGGTTTAATCTCTGTGTGTCTCTCTGTGTGTGTGTGTGTGTGTGAATGCTGTCTGAATGGCTGCACTTTCAGCTGTCCCTTTTTAAATCTTAGGGGCGGGGACTAAGTTTGAGCTGGCCAATCAGAAAATTAGCTCTCTGTAGCACTGTTCTGCTTTGTGAATTTTGTGTTCCAACAAAGAAATAAAGACTTTAAAATATAATTATTGCATTCTCCTTTCAATTTTCTGGAGGTTTTTTTCTTTTTTAATACATTTTATAAGTCATGAATGTATTTTTTATTTTTTCAGAGAATTCTTAGGGAATATTTATGATGTTTTAATCCATAAAGATGTATGGAAAATAGTAATCTCCTTTTTTAGAGGGTTTTTCCAGAGATTATACGGTGTTTTTAACCGTATGAATGCATGTATAATAGTTATATATATTTCTTAGGAGATTTCCAGTCATAATATTACTGTTATACTTATGAAATTGCATGAAAGATAGTAGTGCACCCCCAAAATAGTGTATATAATAGAGATCATGTATAGTTTTTAGTCATATGCAAGCATGAGGCACGGGCCAGTTAGGTTTGGGATTTGTGTTAGCGGTTGGAAGCTAGGAAAAAGAGAACAGCGGTTAAATTTTAGGGTTGGAGAAGAAGAGGGGTTAAGATTTTAGGGTTGAAGAAAAAGAGGGGTTAAAATTTAGGGGTGAAAGAATAAAGGGTTATGGTTAGAATTAGAAAAGAAGATAGGGGATAAAGGTAAGAAATGAGAGAAACACGCTAACAAAGAGTGCACAGGCCATCAATGCTGCTGACTGTCAGGTTTGACTTCTCATTGAGTTTTTTAGGGGGTGTATGGTAATGAATTTCTTGATTAAACTTGTCTGTGTTTTTTTTCTCCACAGGACAGATGGTTCCAGGTTTGTTGTGGTTCCTGGAGATGTCTGGTAAGGTGAGTATGGGTTTCTTATTTTTTAGGTGGTGCTGTGTTGGTTTTGTCTCTTATTGACTGTGTACATGACTTGGATTTGAATTTTCTTGGAAAGGTAAGTATCTGATTAGTCATTTTTCTGTTGCTATTGATACTGCTACGTGTGTGTGGCCTTCCATTCTCATAGGAGTCGTCCTGCACTCCAGAAGGTGCGTCTCGTTTGACGCTCAAACGGGCCTGTGTGGCTGTCCTGAGTCTAGTGACTTTCTCTGTGCTCAGGGTATCCCTCTGTGAGTCAAGTAAATGTGTCTCTATGTCCTGTTCTTCCTCCTTTATCAAATTGATGTTTTGTTCCTCTCTAACACTATGGTTGGAATGTGTGAGAGGCATGTGTTGTTCTTTTTGGGAGGAAGGGAAATCATAGGCACTGTCAGTATGGCTGTCTGAATCCCCATCTCTGACCGAGGATGTAACTGGGGAACACTCAGTGAATGAATCGGTCATAGTGGATGTATTTTTCTTATGAGTTTGTGTTTTTGACTGGGAGGGATTTTTTGGAATGGGTGGTGTACTGATCTCAGGGTGTACGTAGGCCTGTCCTGTTGTGTGTGTAGCCTCTGTGTTTTCTGGGGGTGGAGGAGAAGTGGGGAGGACACTGTGTATGTTTGTTACTTCCTCCACTCCACTGTGTAGGTTTGTTACTTCCTCCACTTCACTGTGTATGGTTGCTACTTGTTCCTCTTCAGCAGAGGATAAACAGGTCAAACATACTTCTTTTATTTGTTTGTGACTCTCTTGTATTGTTTGTTGTGTGAATCTTTTGCCAAATCTGCGTTTGGCCCATAGGATGGCAGTGTCGAAACATTGCTCCCAGTCAGTGTAAGTATAATCCTCCAGGTTGCCCAATTGCTCCATCAGTGTCTCGTGATAGTGTTCTTTGAGGATGAGCATGGTAGTGTAGGCCCAGTTTCGGGCATTACCCTCTATAAGGGCCCGTGCTACAGAACTTGACATGGTCGGTCTGATGACCTCTGTCAGATATTGTTGAATTCGGTTTATTGTAGGAGGCTGTCCCTGATTTATATTGTTAGTAGGATGTATCACTTTAATGATGTGGAACATGATGCATGTTTTAGTGATGAAATATGGTTCCTCTGAGTGTTTGGGTTTTGTGTTCTCCTCCTGAATTGTATTTGTGTTTGTCTTTTTTTGCAGGTTTGGATGGCAAGCTCGTGTCTGGTATTGTGCTTTGTGCCATGGTGTGGAGGCATTTTGCCCAGATCTGAATGAAGCAGGCCCTGTACGGGTCTGCGGTTCAAAAAATTGTGGTCTATTAGACCGTTGGTAAGTATTCAGGTAAGTATCTTTATGGTGGGTAGGTGCTGCCCTCATGTGGCGGCCATATTTAACAACATCTGCAAATGAGCAGAATGTCTCATCCTGTGTATAATGTGTTCTGCTGTGTTCTGGATGGGGCCTAGGCCAGTTATGGGCCTGAGTGGGACGTCTGCGTCTGTGTGTCACCACTGTCCAACCATCTTTATCAAGCAGAACCATGTTTGTTTGATTTTGGATGTCAAGTAATCAAGTATTATTTGAATGAAAAAATTGTTGTTTTTTGAAATTTTTTGAAAAATGCACTTTGAACAAGCCGTTGCAACGTTTCGATTCTTTTAGAATCTTCTTCAGGCTGGCTTGTTCTAAAATATTTTGAAGAAATTATCTCAAAAGAGCTTAGAAAACAACAGGATTTAAGGTTTAATCTCTGTGTGTCTCTCTGTGTGTGTGTGTGTGTGTGAATGCTGTCTGAATGGCTGCACTTTCAGCTGTCCCTTTTTAAATCTTAGGGGCGGGACTAAGTTTGAGCTGGCCAATCAGAAAATTAGCTCTCTGTAGCACTGTTCTGCTTTGTGAATTTTGTGTTCCAACAAAGAAATAAAGACTTTAAAATATAATTATTGCATTCTCCTTTCAATTTTCTGGAGTTTTTTTCTTTTTTAATACATTTTATAAGTCATGAATGTATTTTTTATTTTTTCAGAGAATTCTTAGGGAATATTTATGATGTTTTAATCCATAAAGATGTATGGAAAATAGTAATCTCCTTTTTTAGAGGGTTTTTCCAGAGATTATACGGTGTTTTTAACCGTATGAATGCATGTATAATAGTTATATATATTTCTTAGGAGATTTCCAGTCATAATATTACTGTTATACTTATGAAATTGCATGAAAGATAGTAGTGCACCCCAAAATAGTGTATATAATAGAGATCATGTATAGTTTTTAGTCATATGCAAGCATGAGGCACGGGCCAGTTAGGTTTGGGATTTGTGTTAGCGGTTGGAAGCTAGGAAAAAGAGAACAGCGGTTAAATTTTAGGGTTGGAGAAGAAGAGGGGTTAAGATTTTAGGGTTGAAGAAAAAGAGGGGTTAAAATTTAGGGGTGAAAGAATAAAGGGTTATGGTTAGAATTAGAAAAGAAGATAGGGGATAAAGGTAAGAAATGAGAGAAACACGCTAACAAAGAGTGCACAGGCCATCAATGCTGCTGACTGTCAGGTTTGACTTCTCATTGAGTTTTTTAGGGGGGTGTATGGTAATGAATTTCTTGATTAAACTTGTCTGTGTTTTTTTTCTCCACAGGACAGATGGTTCCAGGTTTGTTGTGGTTCCTGGAGATGTCTGGTAAGGTGAGTATGGGTTTCTTATTTTTTAGGTGGTGCTGTGTTGGTTTTGTCTCTTATTGACTGTGTACATGACTTGGATTTGAATTTTCTTGGAAAGGTAAGTATCTGATTAGTCATTTTTCTGTTGCTATTGATACTGCTACGTGTGTGTGGCCTTCCATTCTCATAGGAGTCGTCCTGCACTCCAGAAGGTGCGTCTCGTTTGACGCTCAAACGGGCCTGTGTGGCTGTCCTGAGTCTAGTGACTTTCTCTGTGCTCAGGGTATCCCTCTGTGAGTCAAGTAAATGTGTCTCTATGTCCTGTTCTTCCTCCTTTATCAAATTGATGTTTTGTTCCTCTCTAACACTATGGTTGGAATGTGTGAGAGGCATGTGTTGTTCTTTTTGGGAGGAAGGGAAATCATAGGCACTGTCAGTATGGCTGTCTGAATCCCCATCTCTGACCGAGGATGTAACTGGGGAACACTCAGTGAATGAATCGGTCATAGTGGATGTATTTTTCTTATGAGTTTGTGTTTTTGACTGGGAGGGATTTTTTGGAATGGGTGGTGTACTGATCTCAGGGTGTACGTAGGCCTGTCCTGTTGTGTGTGTAGCCTCTGTGTTTTCTGGGGGTGGAGGAGAAGTGGGGAGGACACTGTGTATGTTTGTTACTTCCTCCACTCCACTGTGTAGGTTTGTTACTTCCTCCACTTCACTGTGTATGGTTGCTACTTGTTCCTCTTCAGCAGAGGATAAACAGGTCAAACATACTTCTTTTATTTGTTTGTGACTCTCTTGTATTGTTTGTTGTGTGAATCTTTTGCCAAATCTGCGTTTGGCCCATAGGATGGCAGTGTCGAAACATTGCTCCCAGTCAGTGTAAGTATAATCCTCCAGGTTGCCCAATTGCTCCATCAGTGTCTCGTGATAGTGTTCTTTGAGGATGAGCATGGTAGTGTAGGCCCAGTTTCGGGCATTACCCTCTATAAGGGCCCGTGCTACAGAACTTGACATGGTCGGTCTGATGACCTCTGTCAGATATTGTTGAATTCGGTTTATTGTAGGAGGCTGTCCCTGATTTATATTGTTAGTATGATGTATCACTTTAATGATGTGGAACATGATGCATGTTTTAGTGATGAAATATGGTTCCTCTGAGTGTTTGGGTTTTGTGTTCTCCTCCTGAATTGTATTTGTGTTTGTCTTTTTTTGCAGGTTTGGATGGCAAGCTCGTGTCTGGTATTGTGCTTTGTGCCATGGTGTGGAGGCATTTTGCCCAGATCTGAATGAAGCAGGCCCTGTACGGGTCTGCGGTTCAAAAAATTGTGGTCTATTAGACCGTTGGTAAGTATTCAGGTAAGTATCTTTATGGTGGGTAGGTGCTGCCCTCATGTGGCGGCCATATTTAACAACATCTGCAAATGAGCAGAATGTCTCATCCTGTGTATAATGTGTTCTGCTGTGTTCTGGATGGGGCCTAGGCCAGTTATGGGCCTGAGTGGGACGTCTGCGTCTGTGTGTCACCACTGTCCAACCATCTTTATCAAGCAGAACCATGTTTGTTTGATTTTGGATGTCAAGTAATCAAGTATTATTTGAATGAAAAAATTGTTGTTTTTTGAAATTTTTTGAAAAATGCACTTTGAACAAGCCGTTGCAACGTTTCGATTCTTTTAGAATCTTCTTCAGGCTGGCTTGTTCTAAAATATTTTGAAGAAATTATCTCAAAAGAGCTTAGAAAACAACAGGATTTAAGGTTTAATCTCTGTGTGTCTCTCTGTGTGTGTGTGTGTGTGTGAATGCTGTCTGAATGGCTGCACTTTCAGCTGTCCCTTTTTAAATCTTAGGGGCGGGACTAAGTTTGAGCTGGCCAATCAGAAAATTAGCTCTCTGTAGCACTGTTCTGCTTTGTGAATTTTGTGTTCCAACAAAGAAATAAAGACTTTAAAATATAATTATTGCATTCTCCTTTCAATTTTCTGGAGTTTTTTTCTTTTTTAATACATTTTATAAGTCATGAATGTATTTTTTATTTTTTCAGAGAATTCTTAGGGAATATTTATGATGTTTTTAATCCATAAAGATGTATGGAAAATAGTAATCTCCTTTTTTAGAGGGTTTTTCCAGAGATTATACGGTGTTTTTAACCGTATGAATGCATGTATAATAGTTATATATATTTCTTAGGAGATTTCCAGTCATAATATTACTGTTATACTTATGAAATTGCATGAAGATAGTAGTGCACCCCAAAATAGTGTATATAATAGAGATCATGTATAGTTTTTAGTCATATGCAAGCATGAGGCACGGGCCAGTTAGGTTTGGGATTTGTGTTAGCGGTTGGAAGCTAGGAAAAAGAGAACAGCGGTTAAATTTTAGGGTTGGAGAAGAAGAGGGGTTAAGATTTTAGGGTTGAAGAAAAAGAGGGGTTAAAATTTAGGGGTGAAAGAATAAAGGGTTATGGTTAGAATTAGAAAAGAAGATAGGGATAAAGGTAAGAAATGAGAGAAACACGCTAACAAAGAGTGCACAGGCCATCAATGCTGCTGACTGTCAGGTTTGACTTCTCATTGAGTTTTTTAGGGGGTGTATGGTAATGAATTTCTTGATTAAACTTGTCTGTGTTTTTTTTCTCCACAGGACAGATGGTTCCAGGTTTGTTGTGGTTCCTGGAGATGTCTGGTAAGTGTGAGTATGGGTTTCTTATTTTTTAGGTGGTGCTGTGTTGGTTTTGTCTCTTATTGACTGTGTACATGACTTGGATTTGAATTTTCTTGGAAAGGTAAGTATCTGATTAGTCATTTTTCTGTTGCTATTGATACTGCTACGTGGGTGTGGCCTTCCATTCTCATAGGAGTCGTCCTGCACTCCAGAAGGTGCCGTCTCGTTTGACGCTCAAACGGGCCTGTGTG
>CM059212.1:0-65000 GCA_030347435.1 Clarias fuscus
CCTTTAAAAATATTCACTTACCTAATTAAATAAACTAATACAAATAAATAAATAAACAAATATTTTATTCAATTGGCTATGGGACACGGGCCGAGGACTGATCGACCTACGGCTGGGCCGCCATGGAGGAGGGTGTCTAGTAATAAAAGGCCGAAACACCCTATGATTCTATGGTTTACTACTGATGACGTGTCTCACCATTTAGGATATCGTTGGATTGAAGGGAATCTTAATCTTAGCTCACACCCTTAATCCTAAATAGAATTTTGTGCCGTTCCAATCCCTGAACCCAAAACATAACCGGGAGTGTCTTTAACCGTTAGTTTCGAACCGTAGACCTAAACCTCTAACCTAATCATAACCATTAATTAGGAACGTAGCTTTTAGAACTTTATAGCTAAACATAACCATTAGTTTTGAACTCTAGACCTAAACCTTAACCCTAAACATAACCGTTCGTCTAAAATCTAAATTCTAGAACCCTAGGTCAGCAGAACCCTTATTTTCTATAACCCTAACGTTTTCTGACCTCTGGCTTTTAACTTTAGCTTACAGGTCTGCAGGACACTGAGTCTTCCTCACCTATCCCCCAACCTACCCTACCCCCCTCTTTCCTTGCCTTGGACCCTGTCCCGGGACCGTTTCCCTCTTTGTCTTTAATCCTACCCCCTTTCCACAACCCTTACCTTACTCAGTGCTCATGTGTGACCTTGAAGCCAGGGGCGTTCACTTAAAAAAATCCTAAGTCTTATTTTAACCATAGGTGTCGTATAGTGCCGGTAAACATAAACAGTACCCCAGCCTAGCCCAAAACACGATCGTTAGCCTTCTTTAATCTATCAGGCATCATATCTGGCGATCGTTAGTATGGAGAGTGCTGGAGATGAGGCCTGAGTTGCTGGCCCGTGCACCACGTAGTCTCTGGGTTCATCCTGGAGCTACGTCTTTTTACCCTAACCTAACCCAGCCAGTGCCGCCCTCGGTCACCTTGTCTTCCAGCCACCTCCACGGTTGATCTTAACCTGGTGGGCAGAGGTTAAAAAAGCCTCCTTTCATAAATAACATGTATTAAATAATTTTCTAAATAAACTAATATCAATCTAAATGTAATTTAGACACCCACTCAGGCACCCTAGTAGTTGGGGGCAACAGTATCGAGGCTCACACATGAGCACGTGCTGTAACGTTTGGACCGAAAGGCACGGGATCTCCGTTGCTTAGGACGACCGAAAATAAAGGCTCGTAGGCGTCAGCACGATAAGAGATATGGGGGGGAAGTTGTCGGAGGCGTAAGTGCATTACCACGCTAAGGGGTCGACGGACATGCGTCTAGAGCATGATCTGGGGCTAGCCTGGATCTAGATTAGGGGTCAAGGCACCCTCAAGGAAGAAAAGGAGGGCTGAGGCCTAAAAACGACCCATGCATTTCATGCCACCCTCGGAGGTTTGGGCCGCCCCGAGACGGAGGGCACTCTTTAGCTTAGGCTCAGATTGCGTGTCTTGACACTCCGGTTTATGCTGTCCTCGAGCAACCCTCTGTTGATCGCTGTCTGCCTCATGTTGCCCTAAAATAGGCGTCTGATGGTCCAATCTTGCCTCTTTCAGAGCGTTACAGCTCAGGCAAGCAGGATAGAACATGCGTCGTAGGACATTAGGCCTAAAAACCATTTATCTAATTTATTCACTAAATAGGTCAAAGATCGATGATTAGGATATGAGGGAGATTGCAACTGTGATCCACCCTGATACAAAATGTTTTGGCTGAAACTTCGGCCTAAACTGCTAATTAGAGACGTTTATTAGAATATTTACCTTACAATAGCAAGTTCTTACATTAGAAGCGATAAAAAACCTTGAATTATCATGTATAATGCGTCGTAGGTTATTAGAGTATGGACTAAAATAATTACAAAATATCTTTTATATTATTAAATAGGTCAAAGATCGTCAATTAGACATATGAGTGTGATTGCAACTGTGATCCACCCTTATACAAAAGGTGTAGGCCGCAACTGTGACCTAAACACTAAATTAGAGACGTGTATTAGATATTTTCATCCAAAATATTGAATTCTTACTTTAGTGGCGTTCCATATATTAAATATTTTTACCCTAGTGGCGATCCACAACCTGTTTGCAAATATCTGCATTGCAGTGGATCATGGGTATTCAATGTTGGAGTACATTTTAATGAATAACTCCAAAACGAGAAGAGATAGAACCGAACCGTTTTTTGCGTCGTGTTACTTATTACTTACTGAACAAATCAGAATATGATTTGTCATTTAAAACAACAAAACAAAAAAATGTTTAAATCTACCATGAGCGTGTATATCATACCGTTTAAGGATATCGGCTGGTTTGCCACTGAAAATCACTTTGGCTGGGGATTATACTGTCATGCGGATAGGATTTTCCTCAGGGGAGCTACTCAGTAGAAGCTTGATGATCTGAATTCGGGGTCATCCGCTGGGATCAGATGCTCTCCACACACTTCCCGGAGCAACACTCTGTCCAAGTGGTTCCAGAAACCTAGCGGTGTTAACAAAAGGTCCACTGGCAGAGAGGTGAGTCTTGGTTATCTACCAGTCTTCACTCTATTTAAACATAGTTTCACTTTCTATCTTTGTATATGTACAGTGCTTCTCGTATTATGGTTCAGGTGATATTATAATGATCTCAGTTTAAATAATGTTTAACTTTAAAATTATTAGTGATGCTATTATCTCAAATAATCCTTTAAAAATATTCACTTACCTAATTAAATAAACTAATACAAATAAATAAATAAACAAATATTTTATTCAATTGGCTATGGGACACGGGCCGAGGACTGATCGACCTACGGCTGGCCGCCATGGAGGAGGGTGTCTAGTAATAAAAGGCCGAAACACCCTATGATTCTATGGTTTACTACTGATGACGTGTCTCACCATTTAGGATATCGTTGGATTGAAGGGAATCTTAATCTTAGCTCACACCCTTAATCCTAAATAGAATTTTGTGCCGTTCCAATCCCTGAACCCAAAACATAACCGGGAGTGTCTTTAACCGTTAGTTTCGAACCGTAGACCTAAACCTCTAACCTAATCATAACCATTAATTAGGAACGTAGCTTTTAGAACTTTATAGCTAAACATAACCATTAGTTTTGAACTCTAGACCTAAACCTTAACCCTAAACATAACCGTTCGTCTAAAATCTAAATTCTAGAACCCTAGGTCAGCAGAACCCTTATTTTCTATAACCCTAACGTTTTCTGACCTCTGGCTTTTAACTTTAGCTTACAGGTCTGCAGGACACTGAGTCTTCCTCACCTATCCCCCAACCTACCCTACCCCCCTCTTTCCTTGCCTTGGACCCTGTCCCGGGACCGTTTCCCTCTTTGTCTTTAATCCTACCCCCTTTCCACAACCCTTACCTTACTCAGTGCTCATGTGTGACCTTGAAGCCAGGGGCGTTCACTTAAAAAAATCCTAAGTCTTATTTTAACCATAGGTGTCGTATAGTGCCGGTAAACATAAACAGTACCCCAGCCTAGCCCAAAACACGATCGTTAGCCTTCTTTAATCTATCAGGCATCATATCTGGCGATCGTTAGTATGGAGAGTGCTGGAGATGAGGCCTGAGTTGCTGGCCCGTGCACCACGTAGTCTCTGGGTTCATCCTGGAGCTACGTCTTTTTACCCTAACCTAACCCAGCCAGTGCCGCCCTCGGTCACCTTGTCTTCCAGCCACCTCCACGGTTGATCTTAACCTGGTGGGCAGAGGTTAAAAAAGCCTCCTTTCATAAATAACATGTATTAAATAATTTTCTAAATAAACTAATATCAATCTAAATGTAATTTAGACACCCACTCAGGCACCCTAGTAGTTGGGGGCAACAGTATCGAGGCTCACACATGAGCACGTGCTGTAACGTTTGGACCGAAAGGCACGGGATCTCCGTTGCTTAGGACGACCGAAAATAAAGGCTCGTAGGCGTCAGCACGATAAGAGATATGGGGGGGAAGTTGTCGGAGGCGTAAGTGCATTACCACGCTAAGGGGTCGACGGACATGCGTCTAGAGCATGATCTGGGGCTAGCCTGGATCTAGATTAGGGGTCAAGGCACCCTCAAGGAAGAAAAGGAGGGCTGAGGCCTAAAAACGACCCATGCATTTCATGCCACCCTCGGAGGTTTGGGCCGCCCCGAGACGGAGGGCACTCTTTAGCTTAGGCTCAGATTGCGTGTCTTGACACTCCGGTTTATGCTGTCCTCGAGCAACCCTCTGTTGATCGCTGTCTGCCTCATGTTGCCCTAAAATAGGCGTCTGATGGTCCAATCTTGCCTCTTTCAGAGCGTTACAGCTCAGGCAAGCAGGATAGAACATGCGTCGTAGGACATTAGGCCTAAAAACCATTTATCTAATTTATTCACTAAATAGGTCAAAGATCGATGATTAGGATATGAGGGAGATTGCAACTGTGATCCACCCTGATACAAAATGTTTTGGCTGAAACTTCGGCCTAAACTGCTAATTAGAGACGTTTATTAGAATATTTACCTTACAATAGCAAGTTCTTACATTAGAAGCGATAAAAAACCTTGAATTATCATGTATAATGCGTCGTAGGTTATTAGAGTATGGACTAAAATAATTACAAAATATCTTTTATATTATTAAATAGGTCAAAGATCGTCAATTAGACATATGAGTGTGATTGCAACTGTGATCCACCCTTATACAAAAGGTGTAGGCCGCAACTGTGACCTAAACACTAAATTAGAGACGTGTATTAGATATTTTCATCCAAAATATTGAATTCTTACTTTAGTGGCGTTCCATATATTAAATATTTTTACCCTAGTGGCGATCCACAACCTGTTTGCAAATATCTGCATTGCAGTGGATCATGGGTATTCAATGTTGGAGTACATTTTAATGAATAACTCCAAAACGAGAAGAGATAGAACCGAACCGTTTTTTGCGTCGTGTTACTTATTACTTACTGAACAAATCAGAATATGATTTGTCATTTAAAACAACAAAACAAAAAAATGTTTAAATCTACCATGAGCGTGTATATCATACCGTTTAAGGATATCGGCTGGTTTGCCACTGAAAATCACTTTGGCTGGGGATTATACTGTCATGCGGATAGGATTTTCCTCAGGGGAGCTACTCAGTAGAAGCTTGATGATCTGAATTCGGGGTCATCCGCTGGGATCAGATGCTCTCCACACACTTCCCGGAGCAACACTCTGTCCAAGTGGTTCCAGAAACCTAGCGGTGTTAACAAAAGGTCCACTGGCAGAGAGGTGAGTCTTGGTTATCTACCAGTCTTCACTCTATTTAAACATAGTTTCACTTTCTATCTTTGTATATGTACAGTGCTTCTCGTATTATGGTTCAGGTGATATTATAATGATCTCAGTTTAAATAATGTTTAACTTTAAAATTATTAGTGATGCTATTATCTCAAATAATCCTTTAAAAATATTCACTTACCTAATTAAATAAACTAATACAAATAAATAAATAAACAAATATTTTATTCAATTGGCTATGGGACACGGGCCGAGGACTGATCGACCTACGGCTGGCCGCCATGGAGGAGGGTGTCTAGTAATAAAAGGCCGAAACACCCTATGATTCTATGGTTTACTACTGATGACGTGTCTCACCATTTAGGATATCGTTGGATTGAAGGGAATCTTAATCTTAGCTCACACCCTTAATCCTAAATAGAATTTTGTGCCGTTCCAATCCCTGAACCCAAAACATAACCGGGAGTGTCTTTAACCGTTAGTTTCGAACCGTAGACCTAAACCTCTAACCTAATCATAACCATTAATTAGGAACGTAGCTTTTAGAACTTTATAGCTAAACATAACCATTAGTTTTGAACTCTAGACCTAAACCTTAACCCTAAACATAACCGTTCGTCTAAAATCTAAATTCTAGAACCCTAGGTCAGCAGAACCCTTATTTTCTATAACCCTAACGTTTTCTGACCTCTGGCTTTTAACTTTAGCTTACAGGTCTGCAGGACACTGAGTCTTCCTCACCTATCCCCCAACCTACCCTACCCCCCTCTTTCCTTGCCTTGGACCCTGTCCCGGGACCGTTTCCCTCTTTGTCTTTAATCCTACCCCCTTTCCACAACCCTTACCTTACTCAGTGCTCATGTGTGACCTTGAAGCCAGGGGCGTTCACTTAAAAAAATCCTAAGTCTTATTTTAACCATAGGTGTCGTATAGTGCCGGTAAACATAAACAGTACCCCAGCCTAGCCCAAAACACGATCGTTAGCCTTCTTTAATCTATCAGGCATCATATCTGGCGATCGTTAGTATGGAGAGTGCTGGAGATGAGGCCTGAGTTGCTGGCCCGTGCACCACGTAGTCTCTGGGTTCATCCTGGAGCTACGTCTTTTTACCCTAACCTAACCCAGCCAGTGCCGCCCTCGGTCACCTTGTCTTCCAGCCACCTCCACGGTTGATCTTAACCTGGTGGGCAGAGGTTAAAAAAGCCTCCTTTCATAAATAACATGTATTAAATAATTTTCTAAATAAACTAATATCAATCTAAATGTAATTTAGACACCCACTCAGGCACCCTAGTAGTTGGGGGCAACAGTATCGAGGCTCACACATGAGCACGTGCTGTAACGTTTGGACCGAAAGGCACGGGATCTCCGTTGCTTAGGACGACCGAAAATAAAGGCTCGTAGGCGTCAGCACGATAAGAGATATGGGGGGGAAGTTGTCGGAGGCGTAAGTGCATTACCACGCTAAGGGGTCGACGGACATGCGTCTAGAGCATGATCTGGGGCTAGCCTGGATCTAGATTAGGGGTCAAGGCACCCTCAAGGAAGAAAAGGAGGGCTGAGGCCTAAAAACGACCCATGCATTTCATGCCACCCTCGGAGGTTTGGGCCGCCCCGAGACGGAGGGCACTCTTTAGCTTAGGCTCAGATTGCGTGTCTTGACACTCCGGTTTATGCTGTCCTCGAGCAACCCTCTGTTGATCGCTGTCTGCCTCATGTTGCCCTAAAATAGGCGTCTGATGGTCCAATCTTGCCTCTTTCAGAGCGTTACAGCTCAGGCAAGCAGGATAGAACATGCGTCGTAGGACATTAGGCCTAAAAACCATTTATCTAATTTATTCACTAAATAGGTCAAAGATCGATGATTAGGATATGAGGGAGATTGCAACTGTGATCCACCCTGATACAAAATGTTTTGGCTGAAACTTCGGCCTAAACTGCTAATTAGAGACGTTTATTAGAATATTTACCTTACAATAGCAAGTTCTTACATTAGAAGCGATAAAAAACCTTGAATTATCATGTATAATGCGTCGTAGGTTATTAGAGTATGGACTAAAATAATTACAAAATATCTTTTATATTATTAAATAGGTCAAAGATCGTCAATTAGACATATGAGTGTGATTGCAACTGTGATCCACCCTTATACAAAAGGTGTAGGCCGCAACTGTGACCTAAACACTAAATTAGAGACGTGTATTAGATATTTTCATCCAAAATATTGAATTCTTACTTTAGTGGCGTTCCATATATTAAATATTTTTACCCTAGTGGCGATCCACAACCTGTTTGCAAATATCTGCATTGCAGTGGATCATGGGTATTCAATGTTGGAGTACATTTTAATGAATAACTCCAAAACGAGAAGAGATAGAACCGAACCGTTTTTTGCGTCGTGTTACTTATTACTTACTGAACAAATCAGAATATGATTTGTCATTTAAAACAACAAAACAAAAAAATGTTTAAATCTACCATGAGCGTGTATATCATACCGTTTAAGGATATCGGCTGGTTTGCCACTGAAAATCACTTTGGCTGGGGATTATACTGTCATGCGGATAGGATTTTCCTCAGGGGAGCTACTCAGTAGAAGCTTGATGATCTGAATTCGGGGTCATCCGCTGGGATCAGATGCTCTCCACACACTTCCCGGAGCAACACTCTGTCCAAGTGGTTCCAGAAACCTAGCGGTGTTAACAAAAGGTCCACTGGCAGAGAGGTGAGTCTTGGTTATCTACCAGTCTTCACTCTATTTAAACATAGTTTCACTTTCTATCTTTGTATATGTACAGTGCTTCTCGTATTATGGTTCAGGTGATATTATAATGATCTCAGTTTAAATAATGTTTAACTTTAAAATTATTAGTGATGCTATTATCTCAAATAATCCTTTAAAAATATTCACTTACCTAATTAAATAAACTAATACAAATAAATAAATAAACAAATATTTTATTCAATTGGCTATGGGACACGGGCCGAGGACTGATCGACCTACGGCTGGCCGCCATGGAGGAGGGTGTCTAGTAATAAAAGGCCGAAACACCCTATGATTCTATGGTTTACTACTGATGACGTGTCTCACCATTTAGGATATCGTTGGATTGAAGGGAATCTTAATCTTAGCTCACACCCTTAATCCTAAATAGAATTTTGTGCCGTTCCAATCCCTGAACCCAAAACATAACCGGGAGTGTCTTTAACCGTTAGTTTCGAACCGTAGACCTAAACCTCTAACCTAATCATAACCATTAATTAGGAACGTAGCTTTTAGAACTTTATAGCTAAACATAACCATTAGTTTTGAACTCTAGACCTAAACCTTAACCCTAAACATAACCGTTCGTCTAAAATCTAAATTCTAGAACCCTAGGTCAGCAGAACCCTTATTTTCTATAACCCTAACGTTTTCTGACCTCTGGCTTTTAACTTTAGCTTACAGGTCTGCAGGACACTGAGTCTTCCTCACCTATCCCCCAACCTACCCTACCCCCCTCTTTCCTTGCCTTGGACCCTGTCCCGGGACCGTTTCCCTCTTTGTCTTTAATCCTACCCCCTTTCCACAACCCTTACCTTACTCAGTGCTCATGTGTGACCTTGAAGCCAGGGGCGTTCACTTAAAAAAATCCTAAGTCTTATTTTAACCATAGGTGTCGTATAGTGCCGGTAAACATAAACAGTACCCCAGCCTAGCCCAAAACACGATCGTTAGCCTTCTTTAATCTATCAGGCATCATATCTGGCGATCGTTAGTATGGAGAGTGCTGGAGATGAGGCCTGAGTTGCTGGCCCGTGCACCACGTAGTCTCTGGGTTCATCCTGGAGCTACGTCTTTTTACCCTAACCTAACCCAGCCAGTGCCGCCCTCGGTCACCTTGTCTTCCAGCCACCTCCACGGTTGATCTTAACCTGGTGGGCAGAGGTTAAAAAAGCCTCCTTTCATAAATAACATGTATTAAATAATTTTCTAAATAAACTAATATCAATCTAAATGTAATTTAGACACCCACTCAGGCACCCTAGTAGTTGGGGGCAACAGTATCGAGGCTCACACATGAGCACGTGCTGTAACGTTTGGACCGAAAGGCACGGGATCTCCGTTGCTTAGGACGACCGAAAATAAAGGCTCGTAGGCGTCAGCACGATAAGAGATATGGGGGGGAAGTTGTCGGAGGCGTAAGTGCATTACCACGCTAAGGGGTCGACGGACATGCGTCTAGAGCATGATCTGGGGCTAGCCTGGATCTAGATTAGGGGTCAAGGCACCCTCAAGGAAGAAAAGGAGGGCTGAGGCCTAAAAACGACCCATGCATTTCATGCCACCCTCGGAGGTTTGGGCCGCCCCGAGACGGAGGGCACTCTTTAGCTTAGGCTCAGATTGCGTGTCTTGACACTCCGGTTTATGCTGTCCTCGAGCAACCCTCTGTTGATCGCTGTCTGCCTCATGTTGCCCTAAAATAGGCGTCTGATGGTCCAATCTTGCCTCTTTCAGAGCGTTACAGCTCAGGCAAGCAGGATAGAACATGCGTCGTAGGACATTAGGCCTAAAAACCATTTATCTAATTTATTCACTAAATAGGTCAAAGATCGATGATTAGGATATGAGGGAGATTGCAACTGTGATCCACCCTGATACAAAATGTTTTGGCTGAAACTTCGGCCTAAACTGCTAATTAGAGACGTTTATTAGAATATTTACCTTACAATAGCAAGTTCTTACATTAGAAGCGATAAAAAACCTTGAATTATCATGTATAATGCGTCGTAGGTTATTAGAGTATGGACTAAAATAATTACAAAATATCTTTTATATTATTAAATAGGTCAAAGATCGTCAATTAGACATATGAGTGTGATTGCAACTGTGATCCACCCTTATACAAAAGGTGTAGGCCGCAACTGTGACCTAAACACTAAATTAGAGACGTGTATTAGATATTTTCATCCAAAATATTGAATTCTTACTTTAGTGGCGTTCCATATATTAAATATTTTTACCCTAGTGGCGATCCACAACCTGTTTGCAAATATCTGCATTGCAGTGGATCATGGGTATTCAATGTTGGAGTACATTTTAATGAATAACTCCAAAACGAGAAGAGATAGAACCGAACCGTTTTTTGCGTCGTGTTACTTATTACTTACTGAACAAATCAGAATATGATTTGTCATTTAAAACAACAAAACAAAAAAATGTTTAAATCTACCATGAGCGTGTATATCATACCGTTTAAGGATATCGGCTGGTTTGCCACTGAAAATCACTTTGGCTGGGGATTATACTGTCATGCGGATAGGATTTTCCTCAGGGGAGCTACTCAGTAGAAGCTTGATGATCTGAATTCGGGGTCATCCGCTGGGATCAGATGCTCTCCACACACTTCCCGGAGCAACACTCTGTCCAAGTGGTTCCAGAAACCTAGCGGTGTTAACAAAAGGTCCACTGGCAGAGAGGTGAGTCTTGGTTATCTACCAGTCTTCACTCTATTTAAACATAGTTTCACTTTCTATCTTTGTATATGTACAGTGCTTCTCGTATTATGGTTCAGGTGATATTATAATGATCTCAGTTTAAATAATGTTTAACTTTAAAATTATTAGTGATGCTATTATCTCAAATAATCCTTTAAAAATATTCACTTACCTAATTAAATAAACTAATACAAATAAATAAATAAACAAATATTTTATTCAATTGGCTATGGGACACGGGCCGAGGACTGATCGACCTACGGCTGGCCGCCATGGAGGAGGGTGTCTAGTAATAAAAGGCCGAAACACCCTATGATTCTATGGTTTACTACTGATGACGTGTCTCACCATTTAGGATATCGTTGGATTGAAGGGAATCTTAATCTTAGCTCACACCCTTAATCCTAAATAGAATTTTGTGCCGTTCCAATCCCTGAACCCAAAACATAACCGGGAGTGTCTTTAACCGTTAGTTTCGAACCGTAGACCTAAACCTCTAACCTAATCATAACCATTAATTAGGAACGTAGCTTTTAGAACTTTATAGCTAAACATAACCATTAGTTTTGAACTCTAGACCTAAACCTTAACCCTAAACATAACCGTTCGTCTAAAATCTAAATTCTAGAACCCTAGGTCAGCAGAACCCTTATTTTCTATAACCCTAACGTTTTCTGACCTCTGGCTTTTAACTTTAGCTTACAGGTCTGCAGGACACTGAGTCTTCCTCACCTATCCCCCAACCTACCCTACCCCCCTCTTTCCTTGCCTTGGACCCTGTCCCGGGACCGTTTCCCTCTTTGTCTTTAATCCTACCCCCTTTCCACAACCCTTACCTTACTCAGTGCTCATGTGTGACCTTGAAGCCAGGGGCGTTCACTTAAAAAAATCCTAAGTCTTATTTTAACCATAGGTGTCGTATAGTGCCGGTAAACATAAACAGTACCCCAGCCTAGCCCAAAACACGATCGTTAGCCTTCTTTAATCTATCAGGCATCATATCTGGCGATCGTTAGTATGGAGAGTGCTGGAGATGAGGCCTGAGTTGCTGGCCCGTGCACCACGTAGTCTCTGGGTTCATCCTGGAGCTACGTCTTTTTACCCTAACCTAACCCAGCCAGTGCCGCCCTCGGTCACCTTGTCTTCCAGCCACCTCCACGGTTGATCTTAACCTGGTGGGCAGAGGTTAAAAAAGCCTCCTTTCATAAATAACATGTATTAAATAATTTTCTAAATAAACTAATATCAATCTAAATGTAATTTAGACACCCACTCAGGCACCCTAGTAGTTGGGGGCAACAGTATCGAGGCTCACACATGAGCACGTGCTGTAACGTTTGGACCGAAAGGCACGGGATCTCCGTTGCTTAGGACGACCGAAAATAAAGGCTCGTAGGCGTCAGCACGATAAGAGATATGGGGGGGAAGTTGTCGGAGGCGTAAGTGCATTACCACGCTAAGGGGTCGACGGACATGCGTCTAGAGCATGATCTGGGGCTAGCCTGGATCTAGATTAGGGGTCAAGGCACCCTCAAGGAAGAAAAGGAGGGCTGAGGCCTAAAAACGACCCATGCATTTCATGCCACCCTCGGAGGTTTGGGCCGCCCCGAGACGGAGGGCACTCTTTAGCTTAGGCTCAGATTGCGTGTCTTGACACTCCGGTTTATGCTGTCCTCGAGCAACCCTCTGTTGATCGCTGTCTGCCTCATGTTGCCCTAAAATAGGCGTCTGATGGTCCAATCTTGCCTCTTTCAGAGCGTTACAGCTCAGGCAAGCAGGATAGAACATGCGTCGTAGGACATTAGGCCTAAAAACCATTTATCTAATTTATTCACTAAATAGGTCAAAGATCGATGATTAGGATATGAGGGAGATTGCAACTGTGATCCACCCTGATACAAAATGTTTTGGCTGAAACTTCGGCCTAAACTGCTAATTAGAGACGTTTATTAGAATATTTACCTTACAATAGCAAGTTCTTACATTAGAAGCGATAAAAAACCTTGAATTATCATGTATAATGCGTCGTAGGTTATTAGAGTATGGACTAAAATAATTACAAAATATCTTTTATATTATTAAATAGGTCAAAGATCGTCAATTAGACATATGAGTGTGATTGCAACTGTGATCCACCCTTATACAAAAGGTGTAGGCCGCAACTGTGACCTAAACACTAAATTAGAGACGTGTATTAGATATTTTCATCCAAAATATTGAATTCTTACTTTAGTGGCGTTCCATATATTAAATATTTTTACCCTAGTGGCGATCCACAACCTGTTTGCAAATATCTGCATTGCAGTGGATCATGGGTATTCAATGTTGGAGTACATTTTAATGAATAACTCCAAAACGAGAAGAGATAGAACCGAACCGTTTTTTGCGTCGTGTTACTTATTACTTACTGAACAAATCAGAATATGATTTGTCATTTAAAACAACAAAACAAAAAAATGTTTAAATCTACCATGAGCGTGTATATCATACCGTTTAAGGATATCGGCTGGTTTGCCACTGAAAATCACTTTGGCTGGGGATTATACTGTCATGCGGATAGGATTTTCCTCAGGGGAGCTACTCAGTAGAAGCTTGATGATCTGAATTCGGGGTCATCCGCTGGGATCAGATGCTCTCCACACACTTCCCGGAGCAACACTCTGTCCAAGTGGTTCCAGAAACCTAGCGGTGTTAACAAAAGGTCCACTGGCAGAGAGGTGAGTCTTGGTTATCTACCAGTCTTCACTCTATTTAAACATAGTTTCACTTTCTATCTTTGTATATGTACAGTGCTTCTCGTATTATGGTTCAGGTGATATTATAATGATCTCAGTTTAAATAATGTTTAACTTTAAAATTATTAGTGATGCTATTATCTCAAATAATCCTTTAAAAATATTCACTTACCTAATTAAATAAACTAATACAAATAAATAAATAAACAAATATTTTATTCAATTGGCTATGGGACACGGGCCGAGGACTGATCGACCTACGGCTGGCCGCCATGGAGGAGGGTGTCTAGTAATAAAAGGCCGAAACACCCTATGATTCTATGGTTTACTACTGATGACGTGTCTCACCATTTAGGATATCGTTGGATTGAAGGGAATCTTAATCTTAGCTCACACCCTTAATCCTAAATAGAATTTTGTGCCGTTCCAATCCCTGAACCCAAAACATAACCGGGAGTGTCTTTAACCGTTAGTTTCGAACCGTAGACCTAAACCTCTAACCTAATCATAACCATTAATTAGGAACGTAGCTTTTAGAACTTTATAGCTAAACATAACCATTAGTTTTGAACTCTAGACCTAAACCTTAACCCTAAACATAACCGTTCGTCTAAAATCTAAATTCTAGAACCCTAGGTCAGCAGAACCCTTATTTTCTATAACCCTAACGTTTTCTGACCTCTGGCTTTTAACTTTAGCTTACAGGTCTGCAGGACACTGAGTCTTCCTCACCTATCCCCCAACCTACCCTACCCCCCTCTTTCCTTGCCTTGGACCCTGTCCCGGGACCGTTTCCCTCTTTGTCTTTAATCCTACCCCCTTTCCACAACCCTTACCTTACTCAGTGCTCATGTGTGACCTTGAAGCCAGGGGCGTTCACTTAAAAAAATCCTAAGTCTTATTTTAACCATAGGTGTCGTATAGTGCCGGTAAACATAAACAGTACCCCAGCCTAGCCCAAAACACGATCGTTAGCCTTCTTTAATCTATCAGGCATCATATCTGGCGATCGTTAGTATGGAGAGTGCTGGAGATGAGGCCTGAGTTGCTGGCCCGTGCACCACGTAGTCTCTGGGTTCATCCTGGAGCTACGTCTTTTTACCCTAACCTAACCCAGCCAGTGCCGCCCTCGGTCACCTTGTCTTCCAGCCACCTCCACGGTTGATCTTAACCTGGTGGGCAGAGGTTAAAAAAGCCTCCTTTCATAAATAACATGTATTAAATAATTTTCTAAATAAACTAATATCAATCTAAATGTAATTTAGACACCCACTCAGGCACCCTAGTAGTTGGGGGCAACAGTATCGAGGCTCACACATGAGCACGTGCTGTAACGTTTGGACCGAAAGGCACGGGATCTCCGTTGCTTAGGACGACCGAAAATAAAGGCTCGTAGGCGTCAGCACGATAAGAGATATGGGGGGGAAGTTGTCGGAGGCGTAAGTGCATTACCACGCTAAGGGGTCGACGGACATGCGTCTAGAGCATGATCTGGGGCTAGCCTGGATCTAGATTAGGGGTCAAGGCACCCTCAAGGAAGAAAAGGAGGGCTGAGGCCTAAAAACGACCCATGCATTTCATGCCACCCTCGGAGGTTTGGGCCGCCCCGAGACGGAGGGCACTCTTTAGCTTAGGCTCAGATTGCGTGTCTTGACACTCCGGTTTATGCTGTCCTCGAGCAACCCTCTGTTGATCGCTGTCTGCCTCATGTTGCCCTAAAATAGGCGTCTGATGGTCCAATCTTGCCTCTTTCAGAGCGTTACAGCTCAGGCAAGCAGGATAGAACATGCGTCGTAGGACATTAGGCCTAAAAACCATTTATCTAATTTATTCACTAAATAGGTCAAAGATCGATGATTAGGATATGAGGGAGATTGCAACTGTGATCCACCCTGATACAAAATGTTTTGGCTGAAACTTCGGCCTAAACTGCTAATTAGAGACGTTTATTAGAATATTTACCTTACAATAGCAAGTTCTTACATTAGAAGCGATAAAAAACCTTGAATTATCATGTATAATGCGTCGTAGGTTATTAGAGTATGGACTAAAATAATTACAAAATATCTTTTATATTATTAAATAGGTCAAAGATCGTCAATTAGACATATGAGTGTGATTGCAACTGTGATCCACCCTTATACAAAAGGTGTAGGCCGCAACTGTGACCTAAACACTAAATTAGAGACGTGTATTAGATATTTTCATCCAAAATATTGAATTCTTACTTTAGTGGCGTTCCATATATTAAATATTTTTACCCTAGTGGCGATCCACAACCTGTTTGCAAATATCTGCATTGCAGTGGATCATGGGTATTCAATGTTGGAGTACATTTTAATGAATAACTCCAAAACGAGAAGAGATAGAACCGAACCGTTTTTTGCGTCGTGTTACTTATTACTTACTGAACAAATCAGAATATGATTTGTCATTTAAAACAACAAAACAAAAAAATGTTTAAATCTACCATGAGCGTGTATATCATACCGTTTAAGGATATCGGCTGGTTTGCCACTGAAAATCACTTTGGCTGGGGATTATACTGTCATGCGGATAGGATTTTCCTCAGGGGAGCTACTCAGTAGAAGCTTGATGATCTGAATTCGGGGTCATCCGCTGGGATCAGATGCTCTCCACACACTTCCCGGAGCAACACTCTGTCCAAGTGGTTCCAGAAACCTAGCGGTGTTAACAAAAGGTCCACTGGCAGAGAGGTGAGTCTTGGTTATCTACCAGTCTTCACTCTATTTAAACATAGTTTCACTTTCTATCTTTGTATATGTACAGTGCTTCTCGTATTATGGTTCAGGTGATATTATAATGATCTCAGTTTAAATAATGTTTAACTTTAAAATTATTAGTGATGCTATTATCTCAAATAATCCTTTAAAAATATTCACTTACCTAATTAAATAAACTAATACAAATAAATAAATAAACAAATATTTTATTCAATTGGCTATGGGACACGGGCCGAGGACTGATCGACCTACGGCTGGCCGCCATGGAGGAGGGTGTCTAGTAATAAAAGGCCGAAACACCCTATGATTCTATGGTTTACTACTGATGACGTGTCTCACCATTTAGGATATCGTTGGATTGAAGGGAATCTTAATCTTAGCTCACACCCTTAATCCTAAATAGAATTTTGTGCCGTTCCAATCCCTGAACCCAAAACATAACCGGGAGTGTCTTTAACCGTTAGTTTCGAACCGTAGACCTAAACCTCTAACCTAATCATAACCATTAATTAGGAACGTAGCTTTTAGAACTTTATAGCTAAACATAACCATTAGTTTTGAACTCTAGACCTAAACCTTAACCCTAAACATAACCGTTCGTCTAAAATCTAAATTCTAGAACCCTAGGTCAGCAGAACCCTTATTTTCTATAACCCTAACGTTTTCTGACCTCTGGCTTTTAACTTTAGCTTACAGGTCTGCAGGACACTGAGTCTTCCTCACCTATCCCCCAACCTACCCTACCCCCCTCTTTCCTTGCCTTGGACCCTGTCCCGGGACCGTTTCCCTCTTTGTCTTTAATCCTACCCCCTTTCCACAACCCTTACCTTACTCAGTGCTCATGTGTGACCTTGAAGCCAGGGGCGTTCACTTAAAAAAATCCTAAGTCTTATTTTAACCATAGGTGTCGTATAGTGCCGGTAAACATAAACAGTACCCCAGCCTAGCCCAAAACACGATCGTTAGCCTTCTTTAATCTATCAGGCATCATATCTGGCGATCGTTAGTATGGAGAGTGCTGGAGATGAGGCCTGAGTTGCTGGCCCGTGCACCACGTAGTCTCTGGGTTCATCCTGGAGCTACGTCTTTTTACCCTAACCTAACCCAGCCAGTGCCGCCCTCGGTCACCTTGTCTTCCAGCCACCTCCACGGTTGATCTTAACCTGGTGGGCAGAGGTTAAAAAAGCCTCCTTTCATAAATAACATGTATTAAATAATTTTCTAAATAAACTAATATCAATCTAAATGTAATTTAGACACCCACTCAGGCACCCTAGTAGTTGGGGGCAACAGTATCGAGGCTCACACATGAGCACGTGCTGTAACGTTTGGACCGAAAGGCACGGGATCTCCGTTGCTTAGGACGACCGAAAATAAAGGCTCGTAGGCGTCAGCACGATAAGAGATATGGGGGGGAAGTTGTCGGAGGCGTAAGTGCATTACCACGCTAAGGGGTCGACGGACATGCGTCTAGAGCATGATCTGGGGCTAGCCTGGATCTAGATTAGGGGTCAAGGCACCCTCAAGGAAGAAAAGGAGGGCTGAGGCCTAAAAACGACCCATGCATTTCATGCCACCCTCGGAGGTTTGGGCCGCCCCGAGACGGAGGGCACTCTTTAGCTTAGGCTCAGATTGCGTGTCTTGACACTCCGGTTTATGCTGTCCTCGAGCAACCCTCTGTTGATCGCTGTCTGCCTCATGTTGCCCTAAAATAGGCGTCTGATGGTCCAATCTTGCCTCTTTCAGAGCGTTACAGCTCAGGCAAGCAGGATAGAACATGCGTCGTAGGACATTAGGCCTAAAAACCATTTATCTAATTTATTCACTAAATAGGTCAAAGATCGATGATTAGGATATGAGGGAGATTGCAACTGTGATCCACCCTGATACAAAATGTTTTGGCTGAAACTTCGGCCTAAACTGCTAATTAGAGACGTTTATTAGAATATTTACCTTACAATAGCAAGTTCTTACATTAGAAGCGATAAAAAACCTTGAATTATCATGTATAATGCGTCGTAGGTTATTAGAGTATGGACTAAAATAATTACAAAATATCTTTTATATTATTAAATAGGTCAAAGATCGTCAATTAGACATATGAGTGTGATTGCAACTGTGATCCACCCTTATACAAAAGGTGTAGGCCGCAACTGTGACCTAAACACTAAATTAGAGACGTGTATTAGATATTTTCATCCAAAATATTGAATTCTTACTTTAGTGGCGTTCCATATATTAAATATTTTTACCCTAGTGGCGATCCACAACCTGTTTGCAAATATCTGCATTGCAGTGGATCATGGGTATTCAATGTTGGAGTACATTTTAATGAATAACTCCAAAACGAGAAGAGATAGAACCGAACCGTTTTTTGCGTCGTGTTACTTATTACTTACTGAACAAATCAGAATATGATTTGTCATTTAAAACAACAAAACAAAAAAATGTTTAAATCTACCATGAGCGTGTATATCATACCGTTTAAGGATATCGGCTGGTTTGCCACTGAAAATCACTTTGGCTGGGGATTATACTGTCATGCGGATAGGATTTTCCTCAGGGGAGCTACTCAGTAGAAGCTTGATGATCTGAATTCGGGGTCATCCGCTGGGATCAGATGCTCTCCACACACTTCCCGGAGCAACACTCTGTCCAAGTGGTTCCAGAAACCTAGCGGTGTTAACAAAAGGTCCACTGGCAGAGAGGTGAGTCTTGGTTATCTACCAGTCTTCACTCTATTTAAACATAGTTTCACTTTCTATCTTTGTATATGTACAGTGCTTCTCGTATTATGGTTCAGGTGATATTATAATGATCTCAGTTTAAATAATGTTTAACTTTAAAATTATTAGTGATGCTATTATCTCAAATAATCCTTTAAAAATATTCACTTACCTAATTAAATAAACTAATACAAATAAATAAATAAACAAATATTTTATTCAATTGGCTATGGGACACGGGCCGAGGACTGATCGACCTACGGCTGGCCGCCATGGAGGAGGGTGTCTAGTAATAAAAGGCCGAAACACCCTATGATTCTATGGTTTACTACTGATGACGTGTCTCACCATTTAGGATATCGTTGGATTGAAGGGAATCTTAATCTTAGCTCACACCCTTAATCCTAAATAGAATTTTGTGCCGTTCCAATCCCTGAACCCAAAACATAACCGGGAGTGTCTTTAACCGTTAGTTTCGAACCGTAGACCTAAACCTCTAACCTAATCATAACCATTAATTAGGAACGTAGCTTTTAGAACTTTATAGCTAAACATAACCATTAGTTTTGAACTCTAGACCTAAACCTTAACCCTAAACATAACCGTTCGTCTAAAATCTAAATTCTAGAACCCTAGGTCAGCAGAACCCTTATTTTCTATAACCCTAACGTTTTCTGACCTCTGGCTTTTAACTTTAGCTTACAGGTCTGCAGGACACTGAGTCTTCCTCACCTATCCCCCAACCTACCCTACCCCCCTCTTTCCTTGCCTTGGACCCTGTCCCGGGACCGTTTCCCTCTTTGTCTTTAATCCTACCCCCTTTCCACAACCCTTACCTTACTCAGTGCTCATGTGTGACCTTGAAGCCAGGGGCGTTCACTTAAAAAAATCCTAAGTCTTATTTTAACCATAGGTGTCGTATAGTGCCGGTAAACATAAACAGTACCCCAGCCTAGCCCAAAACACGATCGTTAGCCTTCTTTAATCTATCAGGCATCATATCTGGCGATCGTTAGTATGGAGAGTGCTGGAGATGAGGCCTGAGTTGCTGGCCCGTGCACCACGTAGTCTCTGGGTTCATCCTGGAGCTACGTCTTTTTACCCTAACCTAACCCTAACCCTAACCCTAACCCTGGTGTCGCGGTCTTTTCCCCTAACCTAACCCTAACCCTAACCCTATATATATATATGCAACAAATTATGCTTGCAATCTAAGGTTTATTTGCTGTATCCCTAGTGTGACTTTATGTTTGACTGCACAGTTAAATGGATGTATATATTTTTTATCTGTTTATTTGCTTTTATTTTGTGACTTGATTCTGGGCTTAAAATGTAAGAGTGTGTTGTAAATAAAAATAAAATCTTCTGAAAATGACCAGAGCATTAGATGACCAAGGAATCAGGAGACTCAGACCCAGGGTTCAGCTGGAGAAGATAGTTTATTTTGCGTGCACGCGTCAATCAGTCAGCCTGGGCAATGAAATCCAAACATAAATGGCAAAACACCCATTTTATACTAAAATGTAAACATCGACCAAGGCCAAGAAATGGAAAAACAATGGTATAAAAATACAATCAAGGTTAAAAAACATCATGTGAGAACTAAGTAAACAGGAACGCTTACTAAGTAAACAAGGGCACTTACTAAGTAAACAAGGACAATTAAAGATCACGCTGACATATATCCATTCTTAATGATTGTGCCATATTCATATCAAGTATTAAGGAAAATTAGAAATAAATCCCTCAAGTGTAAGCACAAGTCATTGATACATTACTTATAATATTGCTTGTGCTTTGTAAGATTGACTCTTAATTAAGTGTGTTATCCCTTGAATGATGTGAATGTAAATAGTGATGCAGTGTTTTGTGTATGATTAATTCAATTCAATTCAGTACAATTTTATTTCTATAGCACCTTTAACAATGGTCATTGTCTCAAAGCAGCTTCACAGAAATGAAAAGAAAATGAAAAGAAGACTTATGGAAATGTATATATGTGTAAGAAAAATGTGTCTAGATAATGAGATTGTTTCTGATGAGCAAGCAGAGGGTGATGGCAACAGTGACAAGGAAATTTCCTGACATGGGTAAAGGTAGAAACCTTGAGAGGAACCAGCCTCAACAGGGAACCCATTCTCATTTAGGTGGTAACGGATAGCAGGAATTGATCTCCAGTCATACTGTGTGTGAGGCTGGAAGTTCAGTATAACAGAAGATGTGTTTAAGTTAATATGGAATCCAGTTCATTATTGGAGGCTTAGGTAGACTGTAGGAAACTCCACTCCTGAACTATCGAGTGACTGCAGTCACAAGCCCTCCGAGAACATACAGGGTATCCATGTGATGAGACCCCCAACCAGAAGCGGGACATCGGGAGCGCAGAGGGGTCTGGATCACTGGCAGCTCAGGAGCAACATGTGTAGCTCGACAAAAAGACAGGGAAAGTTAAAAGAGAGAGTGAGAAAGAAAGGAAAAGAGAGAAAAGAGGAGAGAGCAGAAGAGAAGGAGAGATAACAGTTAGGTATGGTTACAGTCACAATATATAGGGTGAATGTATATTTAGTGCAGAGTACAAACAGGGATTCCGGCAGGACTGACAGCATAACTAAAAGGGAGAGGCAGAACACAGACATGAGGGCTCCCTGAGATGTAAAGCAACCAGTCACTCCACCGTCAACAAACCTGAGTGATCAATGAGAGTGGGAAAAACAGCATCTAAACATTGTTTTGTATCAGCGTTTAATTATACTGCCATTTTCCGTTTATACTAAATAACAATATTAACTAGTTTTCCATTTTAATACTACTGGATTTTTGCCGTTTCCATCTTTTGCGCTTTTTCAGAGAACACATGTATCATCTGAGAACAACAAGCGGAATCCATCACCAAACAATTAAAACTCTGACACAGGTACGTTATCATGTCTACCCTTCAGCTCGCTCAGTCTGTAGAGTGCAGCATCTTTAGACATTCTTCCTCCATCATTAGCGATAACTTTATTTGTGATAGGTGTGTGTTAGTTAGCACTCTGCCGGAAAAGATATTAGGGTTAGAGGAGCGCATCCAGACTTTAGAGAGGGTTAGAGAGCGCGAGAGCAGTGTTATTCCCGTAGCGGAAAGTCTGGGTGCCGCAGGTGGAGATAACCAGCCCCCGACTCCAGCAGTAGAGCCCTCACAGCAGGGCAAGTGGGTGACGACTCTGCGGCATACGTGTTCAGGCAAAGCTAATGCTAAGGCTACCCCACCAGATCACACCTCCTCTGCGCTTCACATGTCCAACAGGTTTGCTCTCCTCAGTGATGCACCCTCTGAGAAACCTGAAAGAGCTCTAGGAGACTCTATACTGAGGAACGTGAAATTAGCTAGGCCTTTAGGGCACCAGCAGCAGTGGTTAAGTGTATCCCAGTAGCCAGAGCACTGGACATAGCAGGCAATATTAGGGCTCTAGGACAGCATAGGTTCTCTAAGATAGTGGTACATGCTGTAGCTAATGATATACGCCTTCATCAGTCAGAGGTTAGCAAGCATAACTTTACAGAGGTGTTTAAACTAGCGAAGGCGATGTCTGACGAAGTATTATGCTCTGGTCCCATCCCAATGCGACATGGCGACATAGCTCACAGCAGGTCAAAGTCACTGAACCGCAGGTTGTCCAGGTGGTGCTCCGAAAACAACGTGGGCTTTATGGATAATTGGAGTACATTTGAGGGCAAAGCTGGCCTGTTAGAGCAGGACGGTGTCCATCCCACTGTGCTGAAGGTGCTGCTCTCATTTCTTGTAGTATAGTACATAGTCTCAGAAGAGGCCTAGTTGACAATCCAGAGCCCAGGCAAGGGAGCAGACAGAAAGGCTAAACCAACCATCTGCTAGCTGCATAAAGTCATCACTCAGAGTTCAATATATTTAGACGGTGTCTGTTCCCCGAGTTAAACAAAAATTTAGAAAAACTCAAAGTCTGTTTTAGTAATTTAATTAATATATAGTAGAAACCAAAAATTCACAACTGAATACACAGCCAGCACCTCTGATCTGAAGTTAGTAATGCTGAATATTAGATCTCTCGCATCTAAAACAGTTATTGTTAATGCTAGCTATCACAGACCAGGAGTTTGATATTTTATATTTAACAGAAACCTGGATTAAAGAAAATGAGTATGTATCTCTTAATGAAGCTAGTCCTCCTGGATACAGCTACATACACCAGCCTCGGCTAACTGGTAGAGGAGGATGCGTCAATTCAATTCAATTCAATTTTATTTGTATAGCACTTGTAACAATTGTCATCGTCGAAAAAGCAGCTTTACACAATCAAAATTTATTATTTAAGTTTGTATGAAATGTGAATGTGTATGAATCAAAATGGTCATATAGTCAGATAGTCCCTGATGAGCAAGCCAAGGGCGAAAGTGTCAAGAAAAAACTCCCTGGAAGGAACCCATCCTCATTTGGGTGAAACAGAAAGCAGAAATTGATCTGCTAACTGCCTGCCACCTAACTGTGTGTTAGGTGACAGGCAGTTCAGTATAACAGATGTTAATTGATGTTAATACGGAGTCCAGGTAGTTATTGGAGGCTCAGGTAGACTTGTAGGAAACAATCATTTACAATGATAATTCAATTAAATTCAATTTTATTTGTATAGTGCTTTTAACAATTGACATTGTCGCGAAGCAGCTTTACACAATCAAAAGAATTATATAAGTTTGAACTTATATAAGTGAGAAGTGAACATGTATGAATCAAAATGAAAAGACTGTCCCTGATGAGCAAGTCGAGGACAATGGAGATAGTGGCAAGGAAAAACTCCTTGACTCAAGGAAAAACTCATTGTAATAGGAAGAAACCTTGAGAGGAACCAGACTCAACAAGGAACCCATCCTCATTTGGGTAAAACAGGTAGCAGGGATTGATCTGCATCATACTGTGTGAGACTGGAAGGTCAGTATAACAGGAGATGTGATCAATTTAAAATTGGGTCCAGTTCATTATTGGAGTCTCAGGTAGACTGTAGGAAACTCCAGTCCAGAACTATCGAGTGACTGAAGTTACAAGTCCTCAGAGAACAGCTGTCTGCATCAGCCAAGGACAAGACCATCTTTGTGGAAAAGTGGAACCATCCCCAGTCACCACACGCATCCCAGGCAGACCACACGGGGCATCCATGCGATGAGATCTCCAACCAGAAGCAGGACACCAGGACAAGTCAGACAGCTCCAGGGGGCAGAGGGGGTCTGGATCACTGGCAGCTCAGGAGCGACATGTATAGCTTGACAGAGAGACAGGAAGAGCACTAAATGGTCTCGCGCCACAGTATTTGAGTGAACTGTTAGTGTCTTACGATCCGCCACGCCTACTTCGATCAAAGAATGCAGGCTGCCTGTCAGTACCACGTATTATTAAAACTACAGCAGGGGGCAGAGCTTTTTCTTACAAAGCCCCGAAGTTATGGAATAGTCTTCCTATTAATGTTCGGGACTCAGACACAGTCTCAGTGTTTAAGTCTAGGCTAAAAACCTATTTATTTAGCCAAGCATTTTTGTAAATAGATTAACCTTAGGTAAAGGAGCAGATCTGGGGGACTCATAGACGTAGAGTATTCTGGTGAACTGGTATGTTTAGATGCTGTCCTCCCCACTCTCATTGTTCACTCAGGTTTGTTGACGGTGAGGTGATTGGTTGCTTTACATCTCAGGGAGCCCTCATGTTTGTGTTTCCTTCTGGCTCTCCCTTTTAGTTATGCTGTTATAGTTAGTCCTGCCGGAGTCTCTGCTTGCACTTTGCACTAAATATACATTCACCTATACATGTTGACTGTGACCATACCTAACTGCCATCTCTCCTTATTTTCTGTTCTCTCCTTTTCTGCTCTCTCCTCTCTCTCTCTCCCCCTCTTCTTTCCCTCTCTCTGTCTCTCTGTCGAGCTATACATGTTTCGCTCCTGAGTTGCCAGTGATCCAGACCCCTCTGCCCTCTGGAGCCGTCTAACCCATCCTGGAGTCCTGCTTCTGGTTGGAGATCTCGTCGCATGGATGCCCCGTGTGGTCTGCCTGGATTCGTATGGTGGCTGGGGATGGTTTCCATGAAGACTCTCCTGTCATCGAGTGATGCTCTGGGGACCTGTGACTTCAGTTGTTCGATAACTCAGGACCGGAATCCCCTACAGTCTACCCGAGCCTCCGGGAACAAACTGGACTCATTTTAATTTTAAAACATCTCTTGTTATACTGAACTTCCAGTCTTACACATTATTATGCTGAGCAATTCCTGCTATCCGTTATCACCCAGATGAGGATGGGTTCCCTGTTGAGTCTGGTTCCTCTCAAGGTTTCTTCCTATTACCATCTCAGGGAGTTTTTCCTTGCCACCGTCGCCCTCGGCTTGCTCATCGGGGACAATCTTGTCATTTTGATTCATATACATTGCATAAAAACTTACTTCTTTTTATTGTGTAAAGCTGCTTTGCGACAATGTCAATTGTTAAAAGCGCTATATAAATAAAATTGACTTGACTTGACTTGAAGAGGGAAAGAGAGAGAGGAGAAGAGAGAGAAGAGGAGAGAGAAGGAGAGATAGCAGTTAGGTATGGTCACAGTCAACCAATGTATAACATGAATGTATCTTTAGTGTAGAGTGCAAGCAGGGACTCCAGCAGGACTAACTATGACAGCATAACTAGAAGGGAGAGCCAGAAGGAAACAAAGACATTAGGGCTCCCTGAGATGTAAAGCAATCAATCACCTCACCGTCAACAAACCTGAGTGATCAATGAGAGTGGGGAAGACAGCATCTAAACATACCAGTTCACCAGAATACTCTACGTCCACGAGTCCCCCAGATCTGCTCCTTTATTTAAGGCAAATTTATTTACAAAAATGCTTGGCTAAATAAATAGGTTTTTAGCCTAAACACTGAGACTGTGTCTGAGACTGTGTCTGAGACCCGAACATTAATTGGAAGACTATTCCATAACTTTGGGGCTTTGTAAGAAAAAGCTTCCATAAGTTTTCATAATATGTGGTACTGACAAGCAGCCTATATCCTTTGATCGAAGTAGGCATGGCGGATCGTAAGACACTAGCAGTTCACTCAGATACTGCGGCACGAGACCATTTAATGCTTTATACGTCATTAGTAGTATTTAAAAATCGATGCGAAATTTCACAGGGAGCCAATGCAGTGTAGATAAGATAGGGGTGATGTGCTCGTATCTTCTGGTTTTAGTGAGGACTCTCGCTGCTGCATTCTGTACTAACTGAAGCTTGTTTATGCACCAAGTTGAACAACCAGACAGTAAGGCATTACAATCCATTCCTGGTAATATTATCTACATTCAATTAAATTTTATTTGTATAACGCTTTTAACAATTGTCATCGTCGCGAAGCAGCTTTACACAATCAAAAGAATTATTTAAGTTTGTATGAAATGTGAATGTATGAATAAAAAATGGTCAGATAGTCTCTGATGAGCAAGCCGAGGGCGACAGTGGCAAGGAAAAACTCCCTGCTATGGCAGTAGGAAGGAACCTTGAGAGGAATCGGACTCAACAGGGAACCCATCCTCATTTGGGTGAACAGAAAGCAGGACTTGATCTGCATTCATACTGTGTGTTAGGTGGCAGGCAGCTCAGCATAACAGTTGTTATAACAGATGTTAATTGGTGTTAATATAGAGTGCAGGTAGTTATTGGAGGCTCAGGTAGACTTGTAGGAAATTCCAGTCCTGAACTATCGAGCGACTGTAGCCAAATCATCTACATGAGCTTCAAATGAAAGGCTGGGATCTATAATCACACTGAGGTCTTTAACTGTTGCACTTGATGGAACAGGAAGGCCATTTAAAGTTACAGTGTGATCAGAAAGCTTACTTCTACATCCTACTAAAGTTAAGCAATGTGTGCAGGACATAAGAGATTGGATATTAATTAACTCTAGTCATAGGACCACAAGCATTCTCATCTGGTTTTGCTGAGACGTATAACTGTGTCTCATCAGCATAATAAGGAAAAAAATACCATGTTTACGAATTATGCTGCCCAGAGGAAGCATGTAAAGAGATAAAAGCAGTGGGCCTAAAACTGAACCCTGTGGAACACCAAACTCCACTTTAGAACATGCAGAGTGGTCACCATTTAAATCTACAAACGGATAACGATCAGTCAAATAGGATCTGAGCCACAAGAGGGCCATTCCCTTAATTCCTGACCAGAGGCCAATAGGAGGTCATTTACTACTTTAACAAGTACTGTCTCTGTGCTGTGATGAGGCCTAAATCGTGACTGATACAATTCGTTTATGCCATTCCTATGCAGATATAATCATAGTTGCTGTGCTACTATCTTTTCCAGAATGCTAGAGATAAAAGGAAAGGTTTGATATCAGCCTGTAATTGGACAGCTGACAAGTTTCAAGGTCAGGTTTCTTAATTAGCGGTTTAATAACTAAATTAATAATTTAATAACTAAATTATTTTCAACAGGGGTTCTGTTATTGCTATTACTATCTGTTTGTCTGTATAGGACCTAATACACAGGTTGACGATTTTGAAGAAGAGATGAGTGAAATTAGTTCACTCTCTTCAAGGGAAGTAAAGTATTCTAGGGTCTGATATGGTGTGGTTAGTTTATCATCTGTATAACTTAAATTGTCTGGTTTCAAAGCCTGAATTTTTTTTGCCTAATGTTTATGATTTTGTTGTTGAAAAAGTTCATGATGTCCTCACTACTGTAATTTTAATTTTTAATTAATTTAGCTACATTGTTAAATAAAAATCTAGGATTATTTTTGTTATTTTCAATCAGAGTGGAGAGATACAATAATCTAGCAGCACTGAGAGCTTTTTTATAGTTCAGGATGCTCTCCTTCCAAGCTATTTGGAATACTACCAATTTAGTTTGGCACCATTTACATTCAAATTTTCGAGCAGTCTGTTTTAAAGTGCATGTGTGGTCATTATACCAGGGAGCGAGTTTCTTATCTCTAATCAATTTTCCTTTTAGCTGGAGCTATTGTATCTAAGGTATAACGAAATGTTGACTCCAAATATTCAGTCATCTGATCGAGTTTTGTGGCAATCCAATCAATGTTGATAACTCTGGGAGATTATTGATAAAGCTCTGTGTGTTATTTTATATGAATGTACATTTAATGTGGTAGCGTGGTGCTGTGCATACATTATTATTATAACACACTTTAATTGAGACAAGACAGTGGTCTGAAATAGCTTCACACTGTTAAATTGTGGTTATACAGATGTGTGAAGAGCAGTTTTCTAGTTTTGTCGCCGCACCTCACGGCGACGGTATGCAGTTGCTGGCTTTGACCACTGAGTGGCGCTATATAACTATAGACCGACGCATCAGACCTTATTTCATTCTCTCAAGGATTAATGAGCCGCAGCTCCTTTAGAGCTGCACGTAGTAGCGAATAAAATCAAGTGTAATATTGTACTTAAACAAATTCATAATAACAGTACTAAAATTACAGTACAAATGTAGAATTAAATTTTATTAGTATCAAATTTAAGCAAAGTAAATGTTAACACAGTGAGCCTTTAGATTTTATCATGTGTAATTAGAAAGCCTACGCATGTACAATGTAAACCCTAATGCTCAAAGTAATTAAACACATTGAGTACTGTTTACCTAAATAATTGTTTGAGTACAATTATTTGTTTGAGTAATTGTTTGAGTACAAAGTAATTAAACACATTGAGTACTGTTTACCTAAGAGGCTTGTTCACACGCTGTCCTCTCGCGGAGATCAAAGGGAGGCATTCCCCTTTTTAAAGTCTCTGGGGCGCATCACATCACCCCACTCACGTGCCACTCTCCTTAGTAAACTCCACAGCGAGATGCTTTTTAAAGTCTAGTTTCCCCCAACAGACCCTGAGAAACACTCCCCGCTATATTTCAAAGCGTGGAGAGAAGCTCGGGATCATTAGCGCCAATAGCTCACCAGTTGTGCCTAGTTAGGTGGCCCCGCTTCTTCGCATACCTGCAGTGTGCACCTAGGCCGCCTACCTAGTGAGCTTCGGAATGAGTGAGGAGCGATATTGATTTGGGCGCACGCCCAACACAGGCGCACGCCGTGAAAAGTATACATTTACTTTGCTTAAATTTGATGCAAATAAGAAACGGCTATATGTATTACTACAATTTTAGTACTGTGATTGTATTTTATAAGGTTTTGCCAGCGGTGGTACAGCGCAACGGGGGTCATTATTTATTAAAGAAAATTATGATGATCATATCGTACTGCATTTCATTCCCATACTACCGCAAAAACACAAGCGGGGCTGAATGACAACGACATCTGCTTACACAGTAGCACGTCCTGACAATGTTTTAATTTTATAGTCATTTAGTTTAATTTATTTCGGTATTATCTACTACAAATTTAAAGAACACAAAATTTAAGATGACCCAAAACCCTACACTGTAAACCCTATTAAGTTGGCAAAACGCCAAATATTTGAAGTAATCAGTTACATATTTTTTTTATTAATGGTTTTTCCAATTTTAAGTAAACAGAACTATCAATTTTTGAGTTTGTTGAACAAATAAAAAAATATATATTGCAAACTGTCCAACACAGGAATCAAACCGGGGGTTTTCCGCATGGCAGGCGAAACATTTAACCACTGCGCCACGAGAGCTCTATAGAGTTTTATTACTCATTCAATTATTTAGGTTAACAGTACTCAATGTGTTTAATTACTTTGAGCATTAGGGTTTACAGTGTAGTGTACTTGTTTTAATGTTCAACTTCACTGGTTTTTTTTACTCATTACACTATTGTACAGCAAATATCAATAGCTCTGATTCAGATTTTTCATGCTTGTTGTATAAAATATACAGATGTGGAAATTACCATTACTGCAGTATTTCTTCGGTACATTTCTTCGATTATGACTTAACTATTTTTTAAAAACCGAAATGACGGAAAATGTCACTTTGCGCCACCTGGCGGTCATTTCACGAATTGCTTTGAAATGCAACTGATTTATTTTGGCCACAGTCGTTTTGTCGCGGCGGTGAGTGCGGCGGTAATAGACATTCCCCTCTTCACACATCTGTATTTCTTATAATGATTTCTTATAAGAATAATATTAAATCTAAAGTGTGACCTGCTTTATGAGTGGGTCCTACTACACATTGATTTACTCCTACTGAGTCCAGTATGGACATAAATGCTGTTCTCAGGGGGTCATCTGGATTCTCAAAATGAATATAAAAGTCTCTAGCAATTAACACTTTGTCTACAGAGACGACAAGGTTTGAGAGGAAATCTGCAAATTCACAGAGAAATTCAGAATACGGCCCTGGCAGGTCTGTAAATGATAATTAGTGGGATCGACTGAGCTGACTTTATGTTTGTAGCTACACTTTTTAAGTTACTGTAGAGAACTTCAAATGCATTAAATTTGAGTCAGAGTCCATTGGCTTCCACGTCAATCACTATTCAATACATTAACTGAAATCTGCTGACAGTTAATAAGACTCATTGAGAATGGTCCAATCACATGATCCCAAATATTTATAAACAATATTGATTTGCTAAGAACAAAAGTGGGATGGTTGATTTGAAAAAATCCAATTAGAGCTCAGCCTCAAATCACATGGTTTTTAAAAATTTACCTGCCTACATAGACACTCATTTGTCTGGCGCCCAGCGTACACGAACACAAATGAGCGTAATACCCTTTAAAAAAATTTTTATTGTAAATAAATTATACTAAGAAATGCAGCGGAATATTGTGACTAAATGACTTTATTTCATTATTAAAATAAATAATTATTATTTACAATAATTATATGTTAAAGTAGCATTCTTCTCTGCCTTACTGTAAGGGGGGCGGTGCCCCTGCACCCCGTATTGTCTGGCCGCCACTGATTATAACACTTAGAAAGACTTTTTTGGGGGGTAAAGTGACTGATGTGCCTAACTTTTTCAGCAGGGCCTCTGTTTCACTGAATAATCCATGACTTGCCATGAATATGTAAGCCCTATTGACACCTCTCAGGTAACAGCACACAAACACGCACACACTAAAACACAAAGAAAGCAGACCAAACGTCATCAGCATGTAAATCCCTCAAACAGAGCAGGAATGAGCATTTACATTTACATCTGAACTGAGTCGTTTACATGAATCGCTGATCATATCAATTTATTCATACTGATGTACCTGTTTTACATGGAAATTTACGAGCTAGTTACTGAATGACTTACTCTGATAAAGAGCCATAAGAACAGTGGCAGCTGCCACCCCTAAAATAGATGCAGAATTATTTTTTATATTGTAAATAAAAATGCTTTTCGTGATCCTCCTCTTTAAATTTCTATGTAGTCTAATTAGCACTCAACTGCACGCATAAAGTTTTCCCGAGCGTTTCAGCAGAAGTAGACTAATGATTATGAATGCATCGGGGAAAACAGCAAGGAGACTGACTCTGACCATTTTAATAATTCATTGATAATTTAGTGATTTCTTTGATTTCGGCTGTAGTGATGAAGATGATCATGTCATCTCGTCATCTCCGCAGCAGTGGATGCGCCTATAATTCAATTTTCATACAAATTACATCGCCTAAAATTTGTTTTCCATTAGTTTATATAAAAGAAGACATTTCGCTTACTATAAGTATATATTTTTCATATGTCTGTGGGGTAAGTATACACAGAGTTTCAGTTTATTTTCTGACGCGCTCAAGATCGCCAGGGACCAATACAGAGTAGCGCACCCTGTTTGCTTTCATTATTTTACAAAATCAGAAGGTTTTTTTGCATCATTGCGTCTTATAAAGGCTATATAGCTCATATAGTTTTATTATATAGTTTTTGCACATTAATCTGGCAAACTTTTTCTGATGCATACCCAGAGTCTGTTTTCTGGCTACGCTAGTGTTACACATGATATAATCTAAAGGCTAGATATAAAGGTATACATTAACTTTGCTTAAATTTGATGGAAATAAGAAACACCTATATTTAATTTAAATTCTAAATTTGTACTGTAATTTTAGTACTGTGATTGTAAATTTGTTTAATGTTTCGCATGTATTTCAGAAGGTTTTGCCAGCGGTGGTATAGCTCAACCGGGGTCTTTGTTTATTAAAGAAAATTATTATGGTCATAACAGCCTACTGCATTTCATTCTTATAATAACGCAAAAACACAAGCGGAGCTGAATGACAACAACATCTGTTGACGCAGTAGCACGTCCTGAGAATTTTTAAATGTTTTAAATGGTCATTTAGTTTAATTTATTTCAGTTAATAAATTTACTACAAATTTAAAGAACATAAAATATAAGATGATACAAAACCCTACACGCGTAGCTTTTCTAATTACACATGATAAAATCTAAAGGCTCACTGTGTTAACGTTTACTTTGCTTAAATTTGATCCTAATAAGATTTAATTAAATTTTTATTCTACATTTGTACTGTAATTTTAGTGCTGTGATTATGAATTAGTTTAACTAAAATGTTTCACTTGATTTTATCTGCTACTACGTGCAGCTCTAAAGGAGCTGCGGTTCATTAATCCTTGAGAGGCGTCGGTCTATAGTTATATAGCGCCACTCAGCGGTAAAAGCCAGCAAACGCACAAACCCATATGCTGCTGCCATGAGGCGCACGGTAAAACCATTATTCCGGTTGACTACCTACTGTATGATGAACATCCGTGCACGCGTGTACTGTTTACTATAACACTGTGACTACGTGTGTGCGCATAAAATTTTATTTTGTGTTTGTAAGCGTGTGTATACAGCACGTGTGTACTGTTTCTTATAACACACGTGTGTGCGCGCGAGTAAAGCAAAAGAAAGTCTCATTAGAGAGATTAAAGATCCATTTTCTCCCTGTCTGTATCAGCTTGTCATTATGTGTGTGCGCACGCGCGTAATTTGACACCGTGCCCCTTCACACACACACACACACACTCTTGCCTTTACATAAGCACACTCTCGCCATACATAAACTGTACTTAGTAACACCTTCTCTGGCAGATATCACAGCTTGCTTTTTAAAGCCACCTAAAAGTCTTTCAGTTCTTGTACTTGGGATTTTCTCCCATTCTTCCTTGTGAAAGGCTTCTAGTTCTGTAATATTCTTTGGTCATGTTATGGGTCAGAGGTCGTGATGGATCCAAGTGCAGGGGAGGAGCTTCTTGGGATAGGTTATATTGTGTGATATTTGATGTGGAGTTGGAAGAGAGCTTGGCAGAAGTGTTTTTATAAGCGTGCTTGTTGTTGTAGAGCTTGCTGCTCAATGTCGGGAAGCTGCGTGTGCTGAGTGAGTCGGCGTGAGAGCTCTGTGTGCAGCGCGAGCCTGGGAGGAATGCGGAAGTGCCGCGAGCCGACGAGACAGTCTTGTGTGTAGCGCGCTTCGGGCAGGAATGCGGAAGTGCCGCGAGCCGGCGAAAGAGCCTTGTGTGTAGCGCGCTTCGGGCAGGAATGCGGAAGCACCGTGAGCCGGCGAGAGAGCCTTGTGTGTAGCGCGCTTCGTGCAGGAACGCGGGAGCGAGAGGAGCCGGCGAGAGCGTGATCTTCGCGATGACGGCGATGAGCGCGCGGAGAAGTCGTGCAGGTTGGTGGCTGCTTTGCAGGGCTTAATCGTGGTCGATAGGAGAGCAGGATTCAAAACCAGAGAGACAATGAGATATCCGTGATCCAAGTTCGCAGTAGTCAAAAACAGGTCCGTTGGTCGATAATACAAAAGTCCGTGAGCGTGGAAATCCAAAACGAGAAGCGAGAGCGTGGTCGGGAGAAACAAAGCGTGGTCGGTATCAGGAAAGCAAGGTCTAGGAAAACGCTGGAGAATTGGGCTATGGAAGGCACTCAATAATCTGGCAACGTGGTGGTGTCAGCGTGTGGTTTAAATAGGTAGGAGAGATGATTAGTGATAAGGCACAGGTGTATGGAGGGCGGAGGATGAGGTGGTGAGACATAAGGGTCGGTAGGAAACATGGAGCAGGACGGCTTAAGTGGTTAAGACAGAGCTCTGGCTTGGCGGGTCGTGACAGTACCCCCTCCCCTATGAACGCCACCTGGCGTTCTAGCAGGTGCCTCAGGGTGGAGTCTGTGAAAGTCAGTAATAAGGGAGCGATCTAGGATGAACCTGGCTGGTACCCAACTCCTCTCCTCAGGGCCATAGCCTTCCCAGTCCACCAGGTACTGGAGACCACGTCCACGGCGGCGAGACTTAAGGAGTCTGCGGACTGTGAAGGCTTCACCCCCATCTATGAGTCGAGGAGGAGGGGAGGGTTGGGTGGGTGGGGATAGTGGACAGGAGACCAATCTGCGAATCTGTGAGACATGAAATGTGGGGTTGATTCGGCGCATGGATAAAGGTAAGGCCAACTGGACAGAACATGGGTTGATAACACGGGTGATCGTGAATGGACCGATGAATCTTGGTGAGAGTTTCCTAGAGGTGGTCTTGAGAGGAAGGTCACGAGTTGATAGCATAACCCTTTGGCCGATACGATACCTGGGAGCTGGTAAGCGGTGGCGGTTAGCCTGACGCTGGAAGGAGCTGACAGTGCGCTGCAATTGGGTACGAGCCTGCTGCCACGTTCTTCTGCAGCGGCGAACGAAGGCTTGGGCAGAGGGGACTGCAGCTTCCTCTTCCTGGGGGGAAAATAATGGTGGCTGATACCCAAGGCAGCAGTGGAACGGAGACATCCCCGTGGCAGAGGTGGGGAGCGAGTTGTGGGCATATTCTACCCAGGGTAAGAAGCGGCTCCAGGAGGTAGCATCCCGAGAGGCCATGCACCTTAATGCTTTTTCCAGTTCCTGATTCATGCGTTCTGTTTGTCCATTAGTCTGGGGGTGAAAACCAGATGAGAGGCTGGGGGTGGCACCAATAAGACCGCAAAAGGCCTTCCAGAACTGTGCTGAGAATTGCGGTCCTCTGTCAGAGACAATGTCCAACGGAAGTCCATGGAGACGGAAAACATGGTTGATGAGTACCTAGGAGGGCTCCCTGGCTCTCTAGGGCCCCCCTCAGACGAGCTGCCTCTGCTGGATCCATTTTTTTTTTTGGCCAGATTATACTGTTATGGGTCAGAGGTCGTGATGGATCCAAGTGCAGGGGAGGAGCTTCTTGGGATAGGTTATATTGTGTGATATTTGATGTGGAGTTGGAAGAGAGCTTGGCAGAAGTGTTTTTATAAGCGTGCTTGTTGTTGTAGAGCTTGCTGCTCAATGTCGGGAAGCTGCGTGTGCTGAGTGAGTCGGCGTGAGAGCTCTGTGTGCAGCGCGAGCCTGGGAGGAATGCGGAAGTGCCGCGAGCCGACGAGACAGTCTTGTGTGTAGCGCGCTTCGGGCAGGAATGCGGAAGTGCCGCGAGCCGGCGAAAGAGCCTTGTGTGTAGCGCGCTTCGGGCAGGAATGCGGAAGCACCGTGAGCCGGCGAGAGAGCCTTGTGTGTAGCGCGCTTCGTGCAGGAACGCGGGAGCGAGAGGAGCCGGCGAGAGCGTGATCTTCGCGATGACGGCGATGAGCGCGCGGAGAAGTCGTGCAGGTTGGTGGCTGCTTTGCAGGGCTTAATCGTGGTCGATAGGAGAGCAGGATTCAAAACCAGAGAGACAATGAGATATCCGTGATCCAAGTTCGCAGTAGTCAAAAACAGGTCCGTTGGTCGATAATACAAAAGTCCGTGAGCGTGGAAATCCAAAACGAGAAGCGAGAGCGTGGTCGGGAGAAACAAAGCGTGGTCGGTATCAGGAAAGCAAGGTCTAGGAAAACGCTGGAGAATTGGGCTATGGAAGGCACTCAATAATCTGGCAACGTGGTGGTGTCAGCGTGTGGTTTAAATAGGTAGGAGAGATGATTAGTGATAAGGCACAGGTGTATGGAGGGCGGAGGATGAGGTGGTGAGACATAAGGGTCGGTAGGAAACATGGAGCAGGACGGCTTAAGTGGTTAAGACAGAGCTCTGGCTTGGCGGGTCGTGACAGGTCATCTTGCATGCACAGCTCTTTCAAGATCTACCCACAAATTTTCAATGATGTTTAAATCAGGGGACTGTGATGGCCGTTCCAAAACCTTCAGCTTGCGTCTCTTGAGGTTTTCCATAGTGGATTTCGAGGAATGTTTAGGATCATTATCCTGTTATTAGAAGCTATCCTCTTTTCAGGTTCAACTTTTTTATTTATATATTTGCTTTCAGAATTTGCTGGTATTTAGTGGAATCCATTCTTCCCTCCACTGTGCAACGTTTCCTGTGCCACTGGCTGCAACACAACCCCAAAGCATGATAGCTCCGCCCCCATGCTTAATAGTTGTCCAGGTGTTCTTTTTATGAAATGCTGCTCATTTTTTTCTCCAAACATGTCTTTTACTGATTGTGGCCAAAGAGTTCTATTTTAACTTCATCAGTCCACTGCACTTGTTTCCAAAATGCATCAGACTTCTTTAGATGTTCTGTTCCATACTTCTGATGTTGGATGTTATGATGGGGATGCAGGTAAGGTTTGGGGGTTTTGATTTGTCTTTCTGACCAGCATACGAGAAGTTCTCTCCGAGAGTTTTCTTGGTCTTCCAGATCTCACCTTGACCACCACAGTTCCCCTGAACTGCCATCTCTTAATTACATTTCTCACTGTAGAAATTGTAAGCTGACAACACTTTGCTATCTTCTTGTAGCTTCTCCTGCATTATGGGCATCAATAACTTTCCTTTTCAGAGTCTTACACAGCTGCTTAGAGGAACCCATGGTTGTTGAGTGTCCGCAAGTGTGTGCACAAGTCAAGTCAATTTTATTTATATAGTGCTTTTAACAATTTAACAATTGTTGCAAAGCAGCTTTACACAATCAAAAGAAGTAAGTTTGTATGCAATGTGTATGAATCAAAATGATAAGATTGGCACAAGGTTTGAAGAGTATTTGTGAAGCTTTGAAATTAGCATTTACTAATGACAGTTGTTGCCATGCATCAGATCTAACGAGCTGATTAATGTCTGAAACCTTGTAAAAAGAATCAGAGACTGTGGAACTCTTAGAGTGCCCAAACTTTTGCACAGTGCCATAATAATTTTTTTAGTTATTTTTGTTCAATCTATGGCATAAAAAGTAACTATGCATCAATGTTTGCTGAAAATATTGTGCATTTTTTCCATTTCCAAGAGAGACTGTGTTAACATCTTTTTAAATAAAAAAAAATCACCAAAGTCTGTTATTCAATGGGTGCCTAAACTTTTGCATGAGACTGTATAGCAAAGTACTCATAAATCAAAGCAAATTTCCCCCATAAGAAATAATGAAAACTCTGATTATTTGTTCCACAACCCAAAAAAATAAATACATAAAAATAATTAATACAAAATATGAAGTGAAAATAAAACAAATTAACCTCCACTTTACCTTTAAAAAAAAGTAAAAATAAATCCTGACAGAAAGTGTTTCCATTAGTGTGTATGCGTGCACGCGCTGTGTGTGTGTCTGTGTGTGTTTGTGCGCGTATGTGCTGTGTATGTGTGTGCATGTGAAGCTAAAGTAAGAGGAGAGGAGGAATGATACCCTCTCCCTCCCATCATAACCCTTCTTCCTCTCTTATTTAAGAGGGGGGAGGACTACTGTGTGGGACAACTTTTACACACACACACACACAAACTAACGGAAACACTGCCAATCGGGAAAATTAACAAGAAACATCTCTGACACTCGAGTGCGTGCACACACTAATGAACTCACTGCTGTAAAGTAAAAAAAATAAATAAATAAATAACCTGCACTTTACCTTTGAAAAGAGTCACAACAGAGCCTTGTTTTCATAATTTTTTTTTACGCGCACACACGTTATAGCAAACAGTACACTCATGCATGGATGTTGATTAAACCAATGAGAGACGTGCACTAAGACAGAGCAGGGGAGATGATTACACACAATTCCGCAGTGCAAGAGAGAGAAAAACCATTGGCTCAGTTGTGATCACATGACGCTCGGCGTCAAAACAAGAAGCGCATGCATGATACACGATACTTGGTACTCGTAAACCAAGACTTGTTTGTTTTTCAAGTCAAAATTCATTAAAAATCTTTGCTCGTCTTGTGGAACACTCACAAACCGTGTTACTTGCAATCCGAGGTTCCGCTATATATTTAAAAAAATGTAATGCCTAGTTACTTAGTTACTTTTCACACACCGTTTATATAATCGTTAAATTATAATTAACTGTGTATTAACATGATGATGTTTGTATCATATGTTTTCCGATTTTCACAGACACAAAGAATGGCACTGACAGATACATTTTAATCTCTGTAGCTAAGACCTGGTATGCTGCTCAGAGCTACTGTAGGCAGTATTACACAGACCTGGCCAGCATAAGAGATGCAACAGAAAACTCAGCTGTTGGAGGAATGAACCCTGGGGCCTCCTCTTGGATTGGCCTCACCAGAGACCCCTGGAAATGGTCAGACCAGACCACTGATGTGTCCCTCATTCCTAATGATTACTTACTGAATAAAAGTTGTGGCTATTTATCTAACAGTCTGGCTGACGTAGCACAATGCTCAGTGATAATGCCATTCTACTGTTACTGTGAGTTCAAATACATTTCAGTCCCATATTTAGCTAATTAAGTTACATTTAAATTTTAGGGTTAATTCTGTGTCTTACAACACAACATTCAACAGTTTTTCAACAGTGAAACTCCCATATATTCCAAATTTAGAATACATTTTTATAGTTTAAGCCTTTTTTTAATATTGATCATTATAATTTACAGCTCATAAAATGATAAAAAATCAAGTACACGGTTATCTCGGCATACAAATTTAATCCAGTGGCGAGTTCTGAAGATGAAAATCTGTATTGCGAAATGCATTTTCTAGGGAATAATGTAAATGCAGATAATCAGTTCATAACTTAGTTAGTTAGTTAACCATAACTTATAAGTTTTGCCAAGACCTTACCATTGTTGTTTGTACATTTCCTGACCTTTGATAATTTACGCATTTGCATCCTTCTCCGCTTTCATCATCTCTAACAGAATTTCTTTCAAAAACATCTTTCTTTTTAAGCTTTCCTGTACTTCCTTATTCCACCACAAGATTTCTTTATCTTCCTTTCTCTGTCCTGATGTCTCACATGCCTTCCTTTTAGCTGTCTCTGAATTTTGCACAAAAGTCTTCCTTCTTCACCATCTGTTCCTGGGTTTAGTCCTTACTCTTATTTTCTCTTGCTGTACCTCCAAAATCATGCTAAAGACCACCATCCAGTCTCAAATCTTTTTCAGACTGCATCTCCTACACAGCAGATAGTTAACCTGAGTAGATCTTCCACCACCTTATATCAAGTCAAAGTCAACTTTATTATCGATTCTGCTTTGTGTATAGTGCATACATATAGAGAATTGAAATTACGTTATTCTCAGTCTCTTTACAAACAACAATAAGTGTAACCGGTCACTCCAGTTTAAACTGCACTCTCCGTTGGGTGAATTAGGCACATGACACAGGTGGTGGTTCACTGGAAGCCTTTAATCTCTGACACATAAAACAGACAGCCTGAGTTTGATTTGCCCTTGATTTCTCTATCAAATAAATGTGATGTACATCATGTGCTTGATTTCCACATGCTTAGGCCATAATTACTAATAAAACTCAAAAAAATAAAAAAAATAGCAGATTGGAGTGAAAATATAGACATAAAATGAATAATAAAAATAAAGATTAAATTAGATAGCAGGAGACAGAAATGACATACCTCTTCCATACAGTTTCATCAGGAAAAGGGAAGAGGAGGGGACAAAACAGGAAGTTGTGCTGGCATTAGGTGACATCACAGAATTTTAAAGGGAAAGGGACTCATCTCAGATAGGCACTTGTATCAGGTATTGAAATGAACAATTTTGTGTAAATTCAAACAATTTTTTATTGAACTCCAACAGGTTAATTTCTATACCTGTTACATAAGCACAAAAAAAAACTTAAATAACACAAACTAAGACTAACACAGTAACACAGACAATTCACTAACCGTCCTGCAAAAAGGGACAGATAACATAACGGAAAGCCGATATGGTGCAAAGTGGAATAGTGCAGATAAGAGTAGTGCAAATGAGCTTTTTAGTTTGTTTGGCTTTTGACCACGTTTGTTTCTTAGTTTTGCCCAGACCTTGCCATTGTTGTTTGTACACCTTCTGACCCTGCTTGTTTTTGACTTTTCCATTGAATTACTGTTTTGGATTTGATGCTTGGTGTTTGGAATTAAACAAATGATCTTTTATGCATTGTCACGAGCAAATGGAGGATGGAACAGAAGACCAGAACCCTTGTTTCTAGAGCCCAGTGAAGTGGTGCGATGATCTTGGCGGGTGCGAGGACAGGCGCGGGTCCGCCCGGGGGGCTTCTTCCTCGTGTTGTCGAGAGAGGCCGTCAGCCTTGGTGTTCTTGGACCCCGGGCTGTAGGACAGGTGGAAGTTGTACTATGCAAAGAACAGTGCCCACCGCGCCTGTCTCTGGTTGAGCTGTTTCAAGTTGCAGATCGTGATCAGGTTCTGATGGTCGGTCTAGGCGATGAACGGCTCCCTGGCGCCCTGGAGCCAGTGTCGCCATTCTTCCAAAGCCCACTTTATGGCCGGCAGCTCGCGGTCCCCTACTCCGTATCGCTGCTGACTGGGGTCAAATTGCTTGGAAAAGAAACTACAGAGGTGTAGCTTCTAGTCTGACGCACAACTTCCAGCTTCTGCGGGTCCATGGCCACACCCTGGGGCGAGATGACAAAACCCAGGAACATGGTGGAGCGCTCGTGAAAGGCGCATTTTTCCAACTTACAGTACAGTTGGTGGGCGAGCAATCTCTTAAGGACCACTCTGACATGCTGGGTGTGTTCCTCGGCTGTAGGGGAATAAATGTGAATGTCATCGAGATAATCCAAACTCTCATAGTGTCCAGTGGGGGTTATGAAGGCCGTCTTCCACTCATCGCCCTCTCCGATGCGCACCAAGTTGTAGGTGCTCCGGAGGTCCAACTTTGTGGAGATGGTGGCGCCAGAGAGGCCGTCCAGGGCTGAGTTGGTAAGAGGCAATGGGTGTCTGTTCTTGATGGTGATGTTATTAAGCCCCCGATAATCGACACAGGAGCATAAGTCGCCGCCTTTTTTCTTCACGAAGAAGAACCCCGCGGTGGCAGGCGAGGAGGGCCGGATGGTGCCGTGGCGAAGGGCGTTGGAGACATATTTCTCTATGGCGGAGAGGGAGTAAAGATGAGACGGACTGAAGCCAGGTCGTAGGGGTGATGAGGAGGAAGGTGTGTGGCTCGTTTCTTGCAGAATACTTCAGCCAGGTCTCAATAGGTGGCGAGGATGGCGTTGGTGTCGATTTCAGGGGCCTCGGACTCGCTAGAACATGTCCCATGCCCGCAGACAGAGTTCGGTGCAGGTCGGCCCCCACTGCAGGGTCCTGTTTTGTGTCCAGGAGATGAGGGGGTCATGTTGGAGCAGCCAAGAGTGTCAGAGGATGATAGGAGGAGGTAAAATGGAGGTGAGGTGAAACTGGAGCCGTTCATGATGTTGGCCGATGACAAGGGTGAGGGGCTGGAGCAAAGGGGCCGACCGTCGACAGATGTGTTTTGAACGGGCTGGGATAATGCCTCAAGTTCCACTGACAGTTCTTTGGCAAAAGAAGAGTCAATAAAGTTACCTGCGGCACCAGAGTCGATGACGCAGTACTTCTGACACGTTTGTGGCCAAATCAGAGGTGTACTTACTGGATGTCATGACCGAGAGGTGGAGGGGGCCCGGTGAACTGCCCCGTCTGCTCACTGGGCTTGAGCGTTTCCCGGGCGAAGAGGGCAGATGGCTCTGTGGTGCACCGCTGACCCACAGTAGGCTCAGAGCCCCTCTCTGAAGCGCCATTCCCGTTCTGCAGCGGTGAAGGAGGTGCGTCCTAATTGCATGGGTTTCCCCAGGATGGTAAACCCAAACACGGAAGCAGCGTGAGTCGGCAGGATAACCACGCGTTTTAGTCTAAGAACTCTCTTACGAAAAATCTACACAAATAAATCCCTGTTCTAGCAACAATCAGAATCAGAAAGGCAACCCCGAGTTGGTGAGTACTCACTGAAAATCCGGCAAAGCGTCGGAAAAGGCATGGACGAACTCAATGACTGAGCGATGTGAAGCGCCATCTTGTTTCCTTTTATGCTTCCTGACTCGCGACCGTATTACTTCCAGGTCCTAGTGCCGGTCACGGTGAGAGGGCGCATGACATGCATTTTTATTCTTCTTCACCTTTATCACCTTTAACACTAGGAAATATTCTAATATTTTATATAATGATTTTTATTTTAATTAGCTGTTCAAATTTTAAATGAACAAGAAGTTTTAATAGATTTCACTTCGCTTGTATTGGATCTAGAATATATGAGTCATAACTTTTTTTTCTAATTAAAGTACAAATATTTTTTGAGATTCACATTTCTGTCTCTAGCATTCCCAAAACAACAGCAGATCATGAGAGTGATAGTCAATTCCAGTCAGAACGTGAATGATCCTGCAATAATAGCAGCCATCTTTGGCAAGGTATGTCCATGATACCTCTTATAATGCCTATGTACTGTAGCATTTTTAGAAATGTCAATTGAGGTTCTTTATCCAACATTATTTAATAAGTAAACGCATCCTTTGTTTGTCAGATACAGCAGAAACTGAAGGATGGTGGAACTGGGGAAATCACTGTGAAATGGAGAGAGCAACCAGATGGAGTGGTGTTTCACAACAAGAAAGAAAATATTACTGCTTTGTGAATAACACTACTATTAGAATAAAGTGTATGGCACTAATACTGCATTGTAAATAACAATATATTACACACTATTCCAGATTTAGAGCTATTTTAGAGCTATTTTACTCTGAGCTGAAGAAGATTTCAGGACCAAATGTTAACATCTAAAATCTAAAAGTAGCTGGAATCCAAAATACTAGAAAACTAAGAGCAGGGTCTTTTGAAATTATGTATGAGGACATGAAATTTTATCCCAGTTACATTTGTCTGTGTATCCTTGTTACAGCTTTATATGAGGATAGAGGAATTATTCTTTTTCCAAACTTCTTTTTCTTTAAAGATATTGATTAGGTTCATAGTTATCAGGTGTGATGAGAATGAGAAACACAAAGGAGAAATTGCAGTGTACACCACAGTAGTGTCCGGAGGACAGCATTAGAACAATGGCTTTGTCTTGTGGTCAGTAGAAAGACATGAATAATATGTTTTTTTATTGTTGTAAAAATCGCTATTTTCTGAAAGTTATTCTAGCTTTTAAAATTTAGTTTAGACTTAATGATATACTGTAGATTCAAGGTAAACACTTTATTTTATCTGTTGTCATGAACATAAGTGTATATAAATACATCCTAAATTAATGCTTGTATAGAATGTTTCCACTTCCATCTATAAGTGGAAAGGTTGGTTCCTTTATGGGTACACTTTGTCCTAATTAAATATTTAACAAAATTAATGGTTTCCTTTGGCTTTTCGCTTAATAATAACAACATCAACTATATTTTGAATGTGCCCAGCTAGTGGACTCAGGAAGAAATCTATGCAAATTGATATACAAATTATTCATTGCTATTTTTATACATCACAATAAAGTCTATGATTTTAGAGGATAACACAGCATTGGCACAGCAGAAATATTTATGTCCTTTCATTTAGAAATTGTGACTATGGAAGAACTATCTAGTGCTGGTTAGCACTGTTCTGTTTTGTCGCAGTCACATAATAACTAATAGCAAAGAAACTCCAAGATGAGATCTCATGTTAATATCTTCTTGTCTCCTAGACAGAAAAGAGTTTTGAGACTTGAATGAGATTTAGGCGTTTCCTGCATCTTCTCAAAAGGTGTCTCAAATGTGGCTCATTACCTTTATATCCCCATAGCAAAATTTTGTTGCTCAGAATGAGCTTTTTTTGTCTCATGAGACTGAATTGAGCTGTCTCATTACAAGCTCGACTTTGTCTTTTCTATTTCTCCTAAACCCCACTTAGGAGAAACAAAGAGACATAACTGAGACACAATGCAAGACATACTTGAGAAACATTTGAGAAATCTGAGATGTGCATGAGAAACAGATTTGCATTTGAAGGAGAAGCAAATGAGCCATATATAAGACCATAATGAGATTAAAGCCATATATAAATGAGATGCATGAGACACAAATGAGAAATATTATAGTTTTATTTAAAATATCAAAAATCCAAAAAATTAACAGCATAAAGTGTACAATTCACACAATATAACAGACACCAGCAAAATCTGGAAAATCAAGACACTAAATGATACAAAATGTCACCCAACCTGACAAAGATATTAAGTGTCACACTGCTCAACCCAAAGTATGATTTATACAGGAGTTACACAAAGTCCACAACATTGTGACAATCTTTCAGTGAAAAGAATCAGTCAAAAAGGATAAATAAATTAAGGAAAATTCGTTGCTTGCTGTAAGTAAGGGATACAAGAATGAGTCAATGTCATGAAAAGTTCTTTCTCACTGGCTACATCAGTCTTCTCTTGTGATGGATGTCCAACAAGTCTGTCAAAAGTCTGCAACTCCTGGAGTTGCTTATTATCTAATGGAACATATTAAAACATTTGAGATTTACCTAAACAACATTCAACTACTCCATTCCCAACTTTCTGAAGGTTGAGAGGTGGGCTTGAGCTTGAGCTTGCTCATGGGCTGGTGGTAACCTGACTGATGGTGTGGTGCTGATGGAGACTCCGGAACATGCATTTATTTTTTTTGGTGAGATTGTAGTTCTCCTCAAATGCTTCTGAAAATAACCCAGTTAAAGTAAAATGTATATAATTACCAAGATAATGTTTTCACAAACAAACATATTGGTCTTTATTTATAAAATATAATAACCTAAAATATTTATAACCTAAAGTTACATGTTCTGGTAACTACTGTTAAACACTGAACACTCTATAATAAAACTACTGGTTTGCAAAAACTGATCATGCAGTAACATTAACTTACTATTTAAAAAAAAAAAGTAACTTAATATGTCAAGCCACACTGGTTAACTTAGGGCATGCCTACTAATACAGTAATCAGCTGACTGATATTTTTACCATTAAAAAACCTTAGATATGCTAATCCACATGCGAAACCACCCACAGGTAGCATTTGAATTCCTTTTGCAATTTAAGAACAAATGTAAGCTGTCTAAATTTTAGCTAAGTATTCCACAGTTTTTTTTCCAATAATAATTCATTTTAAATTCAGCGCGAAAAAATAAAACCCAGCTTCTACGCCTGCTTTTTGTCTTCTTGGTCTTCTTCTTCATTTTATCTGCGGCAGGCAAAGTAGGTGGTGCACTACCGCCACCTAAGATCTGGAGGAATGATGGATAAAGTGTTTTTTGCTGAATTGATGTAAGGGACTACCTCTAGAGGGCACTGTGCACACGTTTTTCTGTTTGTGTAGTTTTGTTAGTCGACTATGTTTCCCAGAAGGCACCTCAGTCAAGTGAAGACGGAGCTCACCTGAACCGAGGTAGCTAATTAGAATTGTTATAAATAGCTGGTAGTTCTGGGAAACGTATTAAAGATGTCTAATGGGCATTTCTTTAGTTTTTTTGGTTTGTTTGTTTTGTTTGTGTCTGTTGGTTTAGTGTTATGAAGGCTCTGAGATAATTTGTGTGTTTAGTGTTGTGAGTGTTTCTGATTAGTTTGTCTTTTGACGTAGTCAGTCTTAAGTGTGCTAGCTCTTAAGTGGGCTAGCTCTCCCCTGAGTATGCTTTATATCAGTGTATGCCTTATATCCTGTGGATGCTGTAGATCTGTATAAGCACTAAAACCTGGATAGCCTTTTAGTCACTGTATGTTCTACATCAGTATGGGCTCAGAGCTCATGTATGCTATATACCTGTGTATGCTTTATACCTGTGTCTGCTTGAAGCTAGAGTATGCTCTAAACCAGTGTCGACTCAGAGCTAGACTATGCTTTATACCTTTATACTCTATGCTTTAGGTCTATGTAAGCGCTAAAACTTGAATAGGCTTTATGTCACTGTATGTTCTAAACCAGTGTAGGCTTAGAGCTCGTGTAGGCTTTATACCTGCGTCTGCTCTATATCTGTATATACAGTTGTGGCCAAAGGTTTTGAGAATTACTCAAAAAATATAAATATTGGAAATTGGAAAAGTTGCTGCTTATGTTTTTATAATAGCAATTTGCATATACTCCAGAATGTTATGAAGAGTGATCAGATGAATTGCATAGTCCTTCTTTGCCATGAAAATTAACTTAATCCCGAAAATAACATTCCACTGCATTTCATTGCTGTCATTAAAGGAGCTGCTGAGATCATTTCAGTAATCATCTTGGGTTAACTCAGGTGAGAATGTTGACGAGCACAAGGCTGGAGATCATTATGTCAGGCTGATTGGGTTAGAATGGCAGACTGGACATGTTAAAAGGAGGGTGATGCTTGAAATCATTGTTCTTTCATTGTTAACCATGGTGACCTGCAAAGAAACATGTGCAGCCATCATTGCATTGCATAAAAATGGCTTCACAGGCAAGGATATTGTGGCTACTAAGATTGCACCTAAATCAACAATTTATAGGATCATCAAGAACTTCAAGGAAAGAGGTTCAATTCTTGTTAGGAAGGCTTCAGGGAGTACAAGAAAGTCCAGCAAGCGCCAGGATCGTCTCCTATAGAGGATTCAGCTGCGGGGTCGGAGTGCCACCAGTGCAGAGCTTGCTCAGGAATGGCAGCAGGCAGGTGTGAGTGCATCTGCACGCACAGTGAGGCCAAGACTTTTGGAAGATGGCCTAGTGTCAAGAAGGGCAGCAAAGAAGCCACTTCTCTCCAAAAAAAACATCAGGGACAGATTGATCTTCTGCAAAAAGTATGGCAAATGGACTGCTGAGTACTGGGACAAAGTCATATTCTTGGATGAAGCCTCTTTCCGATTGTTTGGGGCATCTGGAAAAAGGCTTGTCCGGAGAAGAAAAGGTGAGCGCTACCATCAGTCCTGTGTCATGCCAACAGTAAAGCATCCTGAGACCATTCATGTGTGGGGTTGCTTCTCATCCAAGGGAGTGGGCTCACTCACAATTTTGCCCAAAATCACATCCATGAATAAAGAATGGTACCAAAACACCCTCCAACAGCAACTTCTACAAACAAAAACCCACTAATTCTGACAAACTCCAAGAAGGGATTATGAAAGAATGGATTGCTATCAGTCAGGATTTGGCCCAGAAATAATTGATTGAGAGCATGCCCAGTCGAATTGCAGAGGTCCTGAAAAAGAAGCGCCAACACTGCAAATACTGGCTCTTTGCATAAATGTCATGTAATTGTCGATAAAAGCCTTTGAAATGTATGAAGTGCTTGTAATTATATTTCAGTACATCACAGAAACAAAGATCCAAAAGCAGTTTAGCAGCAAACTGTGTGAAAACTAATATTTGTGTCATTCTCAAAACTTCTGGCCACGACTGTAGATGTGTTTATTGAAAATGTAACATTTTATTTCTGATCAAAAGAACGAAATGAACTAAATGACAAAAGAGATTCATTCATCAATCACGAGATTCAAAGAACCGAGTCACTAAAATGATCCAAACTTCACATCACTAAATGTACAGTATGTAGACAGGGGGCGCTGTGTATGAAAGTGTGGAGGCGGGGCTATAGAGTGATTGACAAGAGGCCATGTAAACTTTACACATGGACCGGAAGTAGTTCTCTAAAGCACTTCCTCTGCAGTGTGACCCTTGGTGTTCCCTCAGAGTTTCTATACAACACTTTACTGATGATGTTCTGGAGAATTCTACAGCTTTATTCTCCTCAGGGAGGAAACACTCGGAGCTTCACCTCAGTGTAGCTTTAAAGTTTCTCTGGATATAAACATTCAGTTCTCTCACTCACAGGACATTTAACCGCCTTTAACATCATCACCATCATTTTTGTTATTATTATTATAGAATGAATGAATCAGCTTAAAGGATGTCATTTAGTTTTAGCCTGCAGGCCGTTAGAGTTAGCGTTAGCTGCAATGCTAACCCATAATCCCTCCCTTACGCCCGGCTCTGGTCACGTGATCACCGCTGTAACTGTAAATGCTCTCACCTCAGAATTTTTCCTCTGACTGCGAGTGAACTCGGCGCGGCCGGTGTCACAGCTTTATTGGGTTTGTTATTACCGCTCGGAACTCCAGTACCGCAGCCCTCCATCTCCTCCATATCGCGAGAACAGCGCGTGATCCCGCACCTCTCACACCTCCCTTGGGAGTGAAGCAGACTTTCTCCAGCAAGAGGCGCTCGACTCACACTGCGTCAGAGATGACCCGCACCCCGGTTCTGTCACAGCTTCTGTCTACTGTTATTAATTATTTTCATATTTTTGTTAAGTTTGCTTATATAACTTGTAACTTCTCTTTAACTGTACATAATTATTTGTATAATTCAAGCTTTTATACCTGAATCTTCAAATTCAAATTTTATTTGCCACATACACAGTCATACACAGTACGATATGCAGTGAAATGCTTAGGCAACTGCCCGTGACCTTAAAAACAAGACAATTAATAGGAATAATACAAAAAAGTTACTTATCTAAGAAAGATACTTATCTAAGAAATCTATATTTGAATTTAATTGAATATATAGGAAGTAAATATTAAAACAAAAGTAAATTTAACTAAGAAATAATAAAATAAAATATAAAATATCTGTATGATACAAAATGCAAAATATACACTATAGAAAGATATAAGAAAAATATAAGAAAATAAGAAAAACCTAGCTGTACAATAGAAAATATAGAATTGTGGGAATGGAGAGAACATAAAAGAACGGAATGTCCAGGGGAGTGCAAATACACACGTGGACAAAATTGTTGGTACCCTTCGGTCAATGAAAGAAAAACTCATAATGGTCACAGAAATAACTTTAATCTGACAAAAGTAATAATTTTTAAAAATTCTATGAATGTTAACCAATGAAAGTCAGACATTGCTTTTCAACCATGCTTCAAAGGAATTATTTAAACAAATAAACTCATGGAACAGGCCTGGACGAAAATGATGGTACCCCTAGAAAATACTGAAAATAATGTGACCAAAGGGTTAATTCAAGGTGTGTCCACTAACTAGCATCACAGGTGTCTACAATCTTGTAATCAGTCAGTGGGCCTATATATAGGGCTCCAGGTAGTCACTGTGTTGTTTGGTGACATGGTATGTACCACACTCAACATGGACCAGAGGAAGCGAAGGAAAGAGTTGTCTCAGGAGATTCGAAAGAAAATTATAGTTAAAGGTAAAGGCTATAAGACCATCTCCAAGCAGCTAGATGTTCCTGTGACTACAGTTGCACATATTATTCAGAAATTTAATATCCATGGGACTGTAGCCAAGCTCCCTGGACGTGGCCGCAGGAGGAAAATTGATGACAAATCCAAGAGACAGATAATCCGAATGGTAACAAAAGAGCCCAAAAAGACTTCTAAAGAGATCCCAGGTGAACTTCATGCTCAAGGAACATCAGTGTCAGATCGCACCATCCGTCGTTGTTTGAGCCAAAGTGGACTACATGGGAGACGACCAAGGAGGACACCATTGTTGAAAACAAATCATAAAAAAGCCAGACTGGAATATGCCACACTACATGTTGACAAGCCACAAAGCTTCTGGGAGAATGTCCAATGGACAGATGAAACAAAAATGAAACTTTTTGCCAAGGCACATCAGCTCTATGTTCACAGATGGAAAAATTAAGCATATCAAGAAAAGAACACTGTCCCTACTGTGAAACATGGAGGAGGCTCTGATATGTTCTGGGGCTGCTTTGCTGCATCTGGCACAGGGTGTCTTGAATCTGTGCAGGGTACAATGAAATCTCAAGACTATCAAGGGATTCTAGAGAGAAATGTGCTGGCCAGTGTCAGAAAGCTGGGTCTCAGTCTCAGGTCATGGGTCTTGCAACAGGACAATGACCCAAAACACACAGCTAAAAACACCCAAGAATGGCTAAGAGGAAAACATTGGACTATTCTAAAGTGGCCTTCTATGAGCCCTGACCTCAAAGCTATTGAGCATCTTTGGAAGGAGCTGAAACATGCTGTCTGGAAAAGGCACCCATCAAACCGGAAACAACTGGAGCAGCTTGCTCATGAGGAGTGGGCCAAAATACCCGCTGAGAGGTGCAGAAGTCTCATTGACAGTTACAGGAATAGTTTGATTGCAGTGATTGCCTTCACGATCTTCCTGGCCTTGGTCCAGCACCGCTTGCTGTAGATCGAGTGCAGGTCAGGGAGCTCGGTGTGGATGATGTGCTCAGCTGATCGCACCACCCTCTGAAGAGTTTGTCTGTTCTGCATGGTGCTGTTCCCGAACCAGGTCGTTATGTTTCCCGTCAGGATGCTCTCTATGGTGCAGGAGTAGAAGTTACTAAGCACCTTAGAGGGCAGTCTAAGGTCTCTCAGGTGTCTGAGGTGGTAGAGACGCTGCCGGGCCTTTTTCACCACGGTGTTGATGTGACAGGACCAAGACAGGTCCTGCGTGATGTGTACACCGAGGTAACGCTGTCCACCGAGGTAAAGCTGTCCACTCTCTCCACTGGGCTCTTGTTGATGATGGGGGTCTGGCAGTTCCTCTTCTGCTTTGCACTAAAGTCCACTATCAACTCCTTTGTCTTGCTGATGGTTAGAAGGAGGTTGTTCCTCTGGCACCAGTTTTCCAGATTTCCAATCTCCTTCAGGTAGGCCGTCTCATCGTTGTCAGTGATCAGGCCCACCACGACGGTGTCGTCAGCAAACTTGATGATGGTGGTGGAGTTGGTAGAGGCTACACAGTCGTGCGTGTACAGTAGAGGGCTCAGAACACAAACCTGTGGTGCTCCAGTGCTGAGAGCGATGGAGGCTGAGATATGTCCGCCCATCCTTACTGCCTGTGCTCTCCCAGTTAGGAAATTGGAAATCCACTGACACAGAGATGAGCTGAGTCCCAGGTGCTCCAGCTTGGTGGTGAGTGTAGAGGGAATTATGGTGTTAAATGCTGAGCTGTAGTCAATCAAGAGCATTTTAACATAATTCCCCCTTCTAGTGTCCAGGTGAGTGAGAGCAGTATGGAGTAGATAAGAGAGAGCGTCATCTGTAGAGCGGTTTGAACGGTAGGCAAACTGTAGTGGATCCAGTGTGTCTGGTAGTGAGGAGATGATGAAGTCTCTTACCAGCTATTCAAAGCACTTCATCACCACTGATGTGAGGGCTACAGGTCGATAGTCATTGAGGGAAGCAGGATGGGGTTTCTTCAGAACAGGAACAATGATGGACTCTTTGAAGCACCGACTGAGATAAAGAGATGTTGAATATCTTGGTGAACACAGGTGCTAGCTGGTCTGCGCAGGCTCTGAGGACTCTACCCGAGATGCCATCTGGTCCAGCTGCTTTCCTGGTGTTCACTCTCCTGAAGGCTCTCCTCACGTCATGCTCGGAGATGATAAACGCGTTTCCGGTGCTGGCAGTGACTTCCTGTCTGCAGCTGTTAGCACCTCTAGCATTAGCACTGCAAGCATTAGCTCCGCTAGCATTAGCAACGCTAGCGTCTTTAGCTGCAGCCTCGAAACAAGCATAAAAGGTGTTCAGCTCGTCTGCCAGAGTCATGTCCGCGTTCGTCATACCGGACGTTGGTGCTTTATAGTCCGTTATTGTTCTTAGTTCCTGCCACAGGCTCCTAGAGTCACTCTGTTGGAGCTGTGACTCTAGTTTCCTTCCGTAGCGCTGCTTCGCCTCTTTCACCGCCTTCCGGATGTTATGTGACGCAGCTTTGTACGGGTCCATGTCCCCCGACGCAAGTCTCGCATTGTAGGGAGTGGTGCGAGATCTCAGAGCGTCGCGGATGGTTTTGTCCACCCACAGCTTCTGATTGGGAAACGTTCTGATGGTCATTTTACGGTATCTTTCGTTAGTTTCCTGACGAATCCCACAACGACTTCTATAAACATGGACGTCATCGGAGCTGTTTTGGAACATGTCCCAGTCTGCGTCATCGAGTGCGTCCTGTAGCGCGGCCACAGATTGGTCCGTCCAGCGCGTGTTGTGGAAATTAATTGAAAACTCAGGCTTTGATTTCAGAAGGTAACAACTTTATTGGTTGATCAATAAAGTCGGGAGGTCTGCAGAACACACCACTACTCCCGACGGCTTCTCGCTTAAATACTGCCCCTGAACAATAGCAGCCAGTTTTCCCGCGCTTATGTTAAATTCAACATCTGGGTTTCATTAAGTCTCCCAATTCTATGTGCCTCAATGTATAGATCAGATTTCTTAAACAGGCACATTCCAAGAGGCCTACAGTATATGCTCAGCCTCTTACATACGTCTCTCATTATTTCAAACTGGGGTACCTTTTATTTCTTAAAAGTAAGTAAAGACACATAAAATCAAATAAAAATTACTTCCATACGTGCGACCTCCCTCTGAACTGGAACTTCCTGTTTGAGCCTTTGTTTATATGTTTATATTTTGGCATGAGGAAGATGGTGGCATGGTCAGATTTACCCAACGGTACTTTCTTGTACTTTCAGACCTTTCATATTGTACTTGTTTATTTTTTGTTGTTGTTTTTTTTTGTGATAAGTTAAAGCTTATGTCAGCGCACTGTGTTATAAGCACTCTATCCTAAAGGAGTGTGTATGAATGGATAGAGAAGCTCAAGGAAGGTCAAGGAGTGTTCAAGGATGAGCCAGACGCTTGACCACGCCCATGGTTGATGACATCATCACATCCTCCCTATAGGCCTGATCTCACTCCCTCAGACTTTCACTTGTTCGGTCCCCAGAAATCAGAACTACGAAGATGAAGATTCACTTCTGATGAAGGAGTGAAGACAGCGGTGCATTCGTGGCTCGCAGCTCAGACTCAAACATTTTTAATGAAACTATGTTGAAAAACGATGTATTTGTCTTTCTAACAGATAATTAAAATCAATTCTACAGCCAGAGTGCGGACAACTTTTGACTCACCTTCGTATTTCTGGTTTTCCTCTATGATTTAATTCTTAAAAGGACAAACATCAGAGTGTCAATAATAATAATAATAATAATTATTATAATAATAATAATAATAATAATTAGTTGCCTGTATGTGTATGTGCATTTATCTTAATACTAATTTTTGATTGTCAGAATGTGTCTGTGATACACTAACATCTGGATCAACTTAAAAAAATAATACTAAATTTGGTCTTTTTGTGTCTCTCTTTCTCTCTTACAGACACACACACACACACATACACATACACATTTGCTTTCAAGATTCTATATTTATTGCACACAAGCACTTAACCTTCACTGAAGATCCACAAATTACAGAATAATGCAGTTATTAAACTGAAGCTCTTTATACATGATTTTCAAGGACTCTACAGCGGCGAGTGGGTCAGTATCACACACACAGCTCCAGATTATTTACAGCTTCAGTAGTCAAAATGCGTTCTGGGTAAGCTCGATTGCTGTTTAATTAAGTCAAGTCAAGTCAAGTCAATTTTATTTATATAGCGCTTTTAACAATTGACATTGTCGCAAAGCAGCTTTACACAATAAAAAGAAGTAAGTTTGTATGCAATGTGTATGAATCAAAATGATAAGATTGTCCCTGATGAACAAGCCGAGGGCGACGGTGGCAAGGAAAAACTCCCTGAGATGGTAATAGGAAGAAAGCTTGAGAGGAACCAGACTCAACAGGGAACCCATCCTCATCTGGGTGATAACGAAGAGCAGGGATTGATCAGCATAATAATGTGTACTGGAAGTTCAGTGTAACAGGAGATGTGTTAAAATTAAAATTAAAATTAAAAGGAGTCCAGTTTGTTCCTGGAGGCTCAGGTAGACTGTAGGAGATTCCAGTCCTGAGCTATCGAAGAACTGAAGTCACAGGTCCCCAGAGCATCAATCGATGATAGGACAGTCTTCAAGGAAACCATCCCCAGCCACCATACGAATCCAGGCAGACCACATGGGGCATCCATGCGACGAGATCTCCAACCAGAAGCAGGACTCCAGGACGGGTTAGATGGCTCCAGAGGGCAGAGGGGTCTGGATCACTGGCAACTCAGGAGCGAACATGTATAGCTCGACAGAGAGACAGAGAGAGGGAAAGGAGAGAGGGAGAGAGAGAGAGAGAGAGAGAGAGCAGAAAAGGAGAGAACAGAAAATAAGGAGAGATGGCAGTTAGGTCTGGTCACAGTCAACATGTATAAGGTCAATGTATATTAGTGCAAAGCGCAAGGAGGGACTCCGGCAGGACTAACTATAACAGCATAACTAAAAGGGAGAGCCAGAAGGAAACACAAACATGAGGGCTCCCTGAGATGTAAAGCAACCAATCACCTCACCGTCAACAAACCTGAGTGAACAATGAGAGTGGGGAGGACAGCATCTAAACATACCAGTTCACCAGAATACTCTACGTCCATGAGTCCCCCAGATCTGCTCCTTTACCTAAGGTTAATCTATTTACAAAAAATGCTTGGCTAAATAAATAGGTTTTTAGCCTAGACTTAAACACTGAGACTGTGTCTGAATCCCGAACATTAATAGGAAGACTTTGTAAGAAAAAGCTCTGCCCCCTGCTGTAGTTTTAATAATACATTTAATAGGGTACAGGGCGGGAGGTATAGAGTACAGGGCGGGTTGAGTAGGGTACAGGGCGGGGCGTGTACACTTTAGCACTCTACATCTACATCTAGGCATTTGGCAGACGCCCTTATCCAGAGCAACTTACATTTTTATCTCATTACATCTGAGCAATTGAGGGTTAAGGGCCTTGCTCAAGGGCCCAACAGTGGCAACTTGGTAGTTGTGAGGTTTGAACCTGGGATCTTCTGAACCATAGTCCAATGCCTTAACCACTGAGCTACCCCTACCCTGCACTCGCTTTTATGGACTCACTAAATTCCTTTGGGGTTAAACAAAATATAAATGGAGGAACTCACCGGTTTGATCATACACTAGATTTAATTATATCCCATGGTATAGATGTCTCTAATATAGAGATCATACCTCAAAGTGATGATATCACAGACCATCACCTCCTGATATATACTCTACCTGTAGAACAGATTAGCTGTGTCTCCCCACGTCATCGATTTGTTAGAAATATGAATCCGACTACTAAAGACAAATTCATAAGTAATCTGGCCGATCTGTCCCAATTTCTTATTAGACCCCTAAATGCAAACGATCTAGACGAAGTGACTAACAGCATGGGCACTATTTTTACCAGTACCTTAGACACTGTTGCTCCCATCAGATTAAAAAAGTCAGAGATAAAACACTTGCACCGTGGTACAACAGTCATACTTGTACCCTAAAGAGAGCAACCCGTAACCGAGAGCGAAAATGGAGAAAAAAAAAGTTTTTAGAAGTTTAAAGACAGTATGTGCAGCTATAGACAGGCTCTAAAAGTAGCTAGGGCCGAGCATCTGAGCCAACTGATAGCAAAAAACCAAAATAATCCAAGATTCTTATTTAGTACAGTGGCTAGACTAATAAAACCTAAAATGGCTGCAGAGAGTATCCCATCACAGTTTAGAAGTGAAGACTTTATGGACTTCTTCAATGAAAAAATCAATAGTATCAGGAAGAAAATAACGGAGGTTCAACCTCTAATAGCATCTCATGATCCAGTTCAGTCTAAAGTCTCACATTTAGATTTTCAGTGCTTTACAGGTGTAGAACAGGAAGAGCTGTATAAACTAATCACCTCGGCTAAATCAACAACATGCTTGCTAGATCCAATCCCAACCAGATTTTTAAAAGAAGTGATGCATACGGTTGGAGAGCCACTTCTAAACATTATTAATTCCTCATTATATCTAGGTCACGTCCCTAAATCTTTCAAGTTGGCAGTTATTAAGCCTCTTCTTAAAAAGTCTAATTTAGACGCGAATGAAATAACAAATTACAGACCGATTTCAAACCTTCCGTTTATATAAACAATATTAGAAAAGGTAGTATCAGCCCAAATATGCACATCCTTGCAGGAAAACAATATCCTCAAAGAATTTCAGTCAGGTTTCAGGCCCCATCATAGTACAGAAACTGCACTAGTTAAAATCGCAAATGACTTGTTTTTAGCTTCTGACCAAGGCTGCATCTCAATACTAGTCTTACTTGATCTTAGTGCTGCATTCGACACTATAGATCATAACATTCTCATAGATTGCTTACAAAATTCAATTCAATTCAATTCAATTTTATTTCTATAGCGCTTTTAACAATGGTCATTGTCTCAAAGCAGCTTCACAGAAATGAAAAGAAAATGAAAAGAAGACTTATGGAAATGTATATATGTGTAAGAAAAATGTGTCTAGATAATGAGATACATAGGTATTCAGGGACAGGCTTTAAAATGGTTTACATCATACCTGTCTGATCGATACCATTTTGTAGATCTAAAGGGCGAACCGTCTGGTGTAATGCCAGTGAAATATGGGGTCCCACAAGGGTCAGTTTTAGGACCTCTGTTGTTCTCAATATACATGTTCCCCTTGGACAATATCATTAGAAGACATGGGATTAGTTTCCATTGTTATGCTGATGATATCCAATTATATATCTCAACTAAACCAGACGAAATACCCAAGTTGTCTAGACTAACTGAGTGCATCCAGGACATAAAAGATTGGATGACCAATAACTTTCTTCTACTAAATTCAGATAAGACAGTGATATTACTTATTGGCCCAAAAACCAGTACACAACAGCTCTCACAATTAAGCTTGCATTTAGAAGGATGTACTGTTACTACCAGCTCGACAGTGAAAGACCTGGGCGTAATATTAGACAGTAACTTGTCCTTTGAAAATCATATTTCCTATTTCACAAAAACAGCCTTTTTCCATGTTAGAAATATTGCCAAGCTTAGAAACATTTTATCCGTATCTGATGCAGAAAAGCTAGTTCATGCATTCATGACCTCCAGACTGGACTACTGTAATGCATTATTAGGTAGTTGTCCTGCATCTGCAATAAACAAGCTACAGTTAGTCCAAAATGCAGCCGCCAGGGTTCTCACTAGATCCAGAAAATATGATCATAGAACCCCAATATTATCATCCCTACACTGGCTACCTGTTCAGTTTAGAATTAATTACAAAATACTATTACTTACATACCAGGCTCTAAACGGTTTAGCTCCCACATACCTAACCAATCTTCTGATACGCTACAATCCACCACGCTCCTTAAGATCACAAAACTCCGGACTTCTGGTAGTTCCCAGAATATCAAAATCTACAAAAGGAGGTAGGGCTTTTTCATATTTAGCTCCAAAACTTTGGAATAGCCTTCTTGACAGTGTTCGGGGCTCAGACACAGTTTCCCAGTTTAAAAGTAGACTCAAGACACATCTCTTTAATCTGGCATACATCCCATAACCTCATACTCCAGTACATCTATCCTGAATGGCAACTACCCTAATTCTCTCCATCTGTTCTGTATTCTTCTACCCATCCCGAGGCATCTGGAGATTGTGCCAGCTTCAGTAGACCGAGGCCGACCCTGCGAGGTTCCTGAGGCATCCAGAGAAGGACCTGCTCCAGCTGAATTCTGCTTTATGATAGTTGGAGCCACACATGCTGCTCCTGAGCTCACAGTGATCCCGACCCCCATCTGCCCTCTGCACCTGCTGACTCATCCCTGTGCTGAACTGGACTTCATGTTAATTTAAAGAACTTCTGTTATATTGAACTTTTAGCTGCATAACACACACGATGTTGTATAATTTCTATCCGTTATCACCCAGATGAGGATGGGTTCCCTTGTTGAGTCTGGTTCCTCTCAAGGTTTCTTCCTACTACCATCTCAGGGAGTTTTTCCTTGCCACTGTCGCCGTCACCCTTGGCTTGCTCATCAGAGATATTTAATATTAAAGAGAAACCTACACACACATTCACACCTGAGGAGAACCGGTGAAACACCAGACAGAGTATAACCTGCACTCAGCATTAAACAGAGTCACCTGAAGTTCTGAGGTTAAAGAGAAGCCTGAAGTTTTCCCTTTACATGCTTCCTCTGGGCAACATAATTCGTAAACATGGTATTAGTTTTCATTGTTATGCTGATGACACACAGTTATACGTCTCAGTAAAACCAGATGAGAGAAACCAGTTTGTTAAAATCGAGCAGTGTGTGCAGGACATAAGAGATTGGATGTTAATTAATTTTCTTCTGCTTAATCCTGATAAGACAGAAGTTCTAGTCATAGGACCACAAGTAGCTAGAAGTAAGCTTTCTGATCACACTGTAACTTTAGACTCTTTTAACTCTAGTGCAACAGTAAAAGACCTCGGTGTGATTATAGATTCCAGCCTTCCATTTGAAGCTCATGTAGATAATATCACCAGGATAGCTTTCTTTCACCTCAGAAATATTGCCAAGTTAAGAAATATACTATCACTAAACGATGCAGAAAAACTAGTTCCTGCTTTTATCACCTCTAGGTTGGTCTATTGTAACGCCTTACTGTCTGGTTGTTCAACTAGGTGTATAAACAAGCTTCAGTTAGTACAGAATGCAGCAGCTGTCTCTCTCTCTCTCTCTCTCTCTCTCTCTCTCACACACACACACACACTTAAAGGATGCAGGCTGCTTGTCAGTACCGCATATTATGAAAACTTCAACAGGGGCTGAACTTTTTCTCACAAGGAAAAAAAAGGAAATAAGGAAAAAGTTATGGAATTGTCTTCCAGTTAATGTTCGGGACCCTGAAGATGGTCCTGTCCTCGGCTCGATAGTTCAGGACTGGAATTTCCTACAGTCTACCTGAGTCTCCAATAACTTAAAGAGATCAACTGTTATACTAAACTCCCATCCATTGTCCAGCCTGTAAAAAACTTTGGATTTCTCTGATGTTGTAAAGAAGAAATCGACAGGAGCTAGTAAGGTTAGCAATGTGTGGAGAAAATGACAGTTGATTGTCCAGAGTTACCTACTTAAAATTGGCCGATAATGACTTAATTGTTACAGATATGTGTCTTTAAACTGGCCCATCACATAAACCTATTTTATTGTGATATCACAAAACACACAAGTGGTCAGCCACATCTATACACCCTCTCCACTCTGGGAATATTACCACGTCTCTGTAAAACATGTCACGTGTAATATGTAAAGATTTTTCAACACAACACACTGTATTCTCACTTCAGAACACTTTTGTGTGATGCTGTGACAAAATCTGACTGCACAGACTGTAAGGTTTTATAATATGAGGGGCAGTGGTGGCTCAGAGGGCTAAGGCACTGAGTTACTGATCGGAAGATCGGCGGTTCGATTCCCAGCTCAGCCAGGTTGCCATTGTTGGGCCCTTGAGCGAGGCCCTTAACCCTAACTGCTCCAGGGGCGCTGTACCATGGCTGACCCTGCGCTCTGACCCCAGTTACACTGGGATATGCGAAGAAGGAATTTCACTGTGCTGTAATGTATATGTGACAATATAAAGGCTTTACTTTACTTTTTTATTGTAAGACATTGTAATCTAATCAGTTCAGATTCCTGCGCCCTGAGAACAGACCCCTCACTGTGCTTCCTTATGCCTTCTGTGATAACACCTCCTATATCCTGTACCCAGATGAATATACATCCAAATGGCTCTTGTCTGCTAGAACCCTTTTGTTTAATCAGGAGAATGTAAATGTATTTCCTCTCTCCTGTCTGTCTCTGTGTCTCTCTGTCACTGACATGTTAATGACTGGTTCTTTTGATTTTCAGGACGTAACACCGATTAAATGTGCTCTCTTTGCTAAGAATAAACTAGAGATCTTCAGACATCATGCCTGCGTGTGTGTGTGTGCGTGTGTGTGTTTGTCTGTCCCAGTCGATCGGGCCCGGACCGGTAAGTGTATCAAGGTGCAGCGGACACAACAAGCTAAAACTCTTCTACTCTTAGCTTAAAACTTAGCTCGGACACACTTCTTCTTCATTTAAAACCTAACACAGACAGACAGACAAAAAAACTCTGAGACTGGTTTCAGGTTCTCCAGTGTATGAAACGTAAAGATATCATTGAAAGAGTGAGTTGTACAGTGTACAATGTACAGACAAAACCACCCTTTAGTTTATAGAGATGCAGTATTGTAGTTATCAGCTCTTTCCCCTTAATTCTTCAAACAGAACCTTCGGCCGACTTTAATTCTCTCTGTCCCTTTAAATTTTTCTGACGTTTCCCGGTTTCTGTCCAGGAAATTCACCCACAGAGATAAAAACTGAACTCTGACACGCACCCACACACACTCTCTCTCTCTCACACACACACACACACACACAGACACACACACACACACACACACACTCTCTCTCTCTCTCACACACACAGACACACACTCTCTCTCTCTCTCACACACACACACTCTCTCTCTCTCTCTCTCACACACACACACACTCTCTCTCTCTCACACACACACAGACACACACTCTCTCTCTCTCTCTCTCTCTCTCTCTCACACACACACACACACAGACACACTGCACTTTAAACGGCTCTATGGGTGTTTGTGAGGAGTAGCACAGTGTTCGGGTTATGTAAGGTTTATACTGGAACACCGCACCGCTCCGAGGGAAGCTAACAGGAGCTCGCGCGCTCTCACCTGAGGTAAAGTTTCCGTTACTGAGCGCGCGCGCCTCAGCTCTCCGCCACAGTCTGATTATTATTATTATTATTATTATTATTATTATTATGTATTTTTCTTGTTGTTTCCAGTGATAACTGAAAAGCGCTGGGAGTTTTACTGAGACAGAGACGATGTCGGGAGGTGAGTGTCCTTCCTGTGTGTGTCATTGTTGCGAATGCAGTTAGTGAACAGTCGGACGTGTTAGTGTTCGCGCTGAGGGGCCGCAGGACCGACCGCTCTGTGTGTAAGACTATTCGACTGAGTGTACGCGCAGGGATGAGACGCTGTGTGTGTGTGTGTGTGTGTGTGTGTGTATGACTTTACAGCAGATTCGGAGTGAGATGTCAATTCTGTAGAGTACTCTCCACACACACACACACACACAGCACTCATCACACTTCCTGTCTCAGTGTCACACACTCTTTCACAGAGTGAACATGGGCTTCTCCTGAGATCTGACCCTTTCTGTTCTGTAGATGTCAGTTTTGGTCAGATCACACTTCGGGCCCGGTTCTGATGGGACCGCTGCAGCAACACCCGGTCGCCCATACACCCCACAGCCCCCAGACCCCACCTGTCTCACCCCACAACCTGTCTCACCCCACAACCTGTCTCACATCAGATGACCTTTTAGGAAACAGTTCTCAGTGCACACACACTCACACACACCCACATACATTCACACACAAACATTATATAAGGGGCAGTGGTGGCACAGAGGGTTAAGGCAATGAGTTTCTGATCAGAAGGTTGGTGGTTTGATCCCCAGCTCCACCAGGTTGTCACTGTTGGGCCCTTGAGCGAGGCCCTTAACCCTACCTGCTCCGTGACTGTATCACGACTGACCCTGCGCTCTGACCCCAGTTACAGTGGGATATGTGAAGAGGGAATTTCACTGTGCTGTAATGTATATGTGACAAATAAAGGCTTAACTGGCTTAACAACCTTCTACATCTATAGCTCAGCAGATACAACAGTGAGAGAGGTGAGGTGGAGGTGGAGGTTGGTGTCACAGCAGCAGGTGTTAGAGTCAGTCCTGATAACTCTAGGGTTAGGGTGTGTGTGTGTGTGTGTTTGTATGCATGTGCATGTGAGGGCGTGTGTGTACATGTGTAGATGTGTGTATGGACAACAGAGATAAGAGAGGCTAAGAGCGGAAAAGAAGATTTTGTGCAGTTAAACACTTTCACTGGTTGATCTTCACTGGTCTGTACCATCCTCTCCTTTTGCTTATCGTATGATCAATTGAAACACACACACACACATACTCACAAACACACTCTTCAGTGGGACGGAGTGCAGTTGTCCTGATGTGTTGCAGTGTGGACAGAGCTATTATTGGTGTTTTTCTTTTTTTTTTATTGATTTACAAAAATAGCATAAACATAAAATTGTGAGAAAAACTTCCAAGGTAAAACTCATTCCACTTTATTAAAGGTTAACATACAGTATATACCTTAATTCCTGCTTCTTCTGTAGAGGGAGCACTCAATCTACAACAAAATATTATCAACAATAAATTTAAGATGAATTCTGCGTAAATATACCACATACTAGGCAATAAATACATTACACAATTACTTGCATGGTACTATATACACTACTCACAATAAGTTAGGGATATTGTTATTTACATGAGTGCTTTTCCTATTTGCTCTGAATTTTAATGAAATAAGTAAAAGTTCCCTAATAATGTATGAGAAGAAACACCATTTTCATTAGTTTAATGTGTATTACCCCAAAAATTTAGATAATAACAAGGACAGCCCCAAATAACAAAACTTGACAATGTCAGTAGCGGGTGTTTCCACCATTAGCCGCAGTGACAGCTCGACAGCAATGTCTCATGCTCCTCACTAGCCTCATGATGTTGTTCTGAGGCGATGCATTCCACTCTTCCACAAGTGCTACACGCAGTTCTGCCAGGTCACGTGGGGGTGGGGTACAATCATCCAGTCTCTGCTTCAACTGGTCCCAGACGTGCTCTATGGGGTTCAGGTCAGGGGACATTGATGGCCACCATATGAGGCACTCCAACTTCCTGAAGTCGAGCTGTGACAATTCTGCCACGATGTGGTGGAGCATCATCATCCATGAACAGAAAGTTGGGGGTGTGCTGGAGGAATTGGGGGATGATGATGTGTTCTATGATGTCCCTGAGGTAAGAATGTGACTGAGCCATCTACAATAATCAAATCTGTTTTGCGCTGACTGTTGCACCTCCTCCACCAAAGCAAACCCTGGGGACTATGCCTCAGCGTAACGCTCAACAAATAGCGTATCGCTCAACGGTGACGACCATCATTTCTGTGCAAGATGACGGTAGACCACTGCTGCATTGCCCAGGTCACATGGTCTTGTGCTCACTGCAGATGTTCACGGCGGTGTCTCGGTGTCAGTGGAGTCACCTGCAACGGTCGTCTGGCATTCAAGCCAAAGCGGTGGAATCGGTTGTGAATGGTTTGTCTGGAAACCCTAGTACCCTCACATCTGGTAAACGAGCTGCAGCTGTGTGGCAGTTACATAACGATGTCTGAGTGCAGAGATCCTTAGGTACTAGTCATGGTTGCAGTCTGTCATTCATGGGGCTTCACTCCTGGGTCTGTCATGAACTCTGCCAGTAGTTCTGTGTCTTGATGCAAGACTCTTTGAGACACACCAAGTTCACAAGCAAAATCTCACTGCCTGCCACCGACCTGAAGGCGCGCCATGGCCAGGTGGCGCTGCTCGTCTGTTAAGTGACGTTGTGTGTTCATGGCTGTTTGAATGATGAACTTGGAATGACTACCTGCAGATACCAGCGTTTTATACACACAGAATGTTGAAATCGATGCCATATTGAAAAGGTTTGTCTTTTGGTATTGGCCCCAGTATAAGCCACACCTGTACACAATGAGACCATTACATGGAAAAATGAGGCGTGTCTATGACCCCAATACAATCGCCTCCCTAGCCCGAAAATGTCTGAATTGAAACAAACACCGTATGTATGACATCCACTGAGTCTCTCACAATATCCCTAACTTATAGTGAGTAGTGTATCTAAGTACAGGAGATGACAGCTGTGTCTCCAGGGAGGGGAGCACTCATCACCCAATGACACTGGCATTACCTTTCCTAATTGTTTAAGTTTGTCTTTTTCATTCTCTCTATCTCTCTCTCGCGCTCTCTCTCTCTCTGTGTCTCAGATCTCCGTGGCAGACAGATGTCGGTGTCTCTCCCCCCACCTCTGGTCTCTCTGCACACGTCTATGGATGAAAAGTACAAAGAGATTGCAGAGGTGAGACAAAAGCAGTACTTCACTATCCCAGAGAGCTGCAGTATGAAAGGAAATGGATTTCTCAAATATCAGAAGTCAAAATTATTTTAATTCACCACTAACCACTAAAATATTACACAGTACTGTACAGTGTATATACTATAAGTGTATATAACATTAGTTTAACATTAGTGTATAATTGTATACTGTTAGTGTATATAACATTATTATTCAGAACATTAGTGTGCATAATGTTACTATAACATTAGTGGATACTTGTATAAGTTTAGTGTATATAATGCTAGTGTATATTAAATACGTTCTTATAGGAGGTCCGGATCTGAGTACTATAAAGAAAGGGTTAGGGTCCAGAACCATTAGTGATACGCGAATAACTTTTATTAAACTCGCTTATAACTCATAAGCAAGGCAGGTTCACGTTTAAGGCATTCAGAGACAAAATACATTCAAGCCTTGTGGAAAAAAGCCCCTGTTTGACCTAAGATACTTAAACCGAAGCAACTTTTAGTTTACAGCAACTTACTTTCAAGTTCAAGAATGTCCAAAAAACAAAAGGTAGTGCAAAAGTAGTGGCACTGTTTGCCTGCAAATTGTTGCTTGTGAGCTCCAACTTTTAACATTACAAAATTTACAGGTGTTTTAGAAAAAAATTAAGTACTTTAAGTATGAAGAGAATAATCTTCATTAACTGATTTTCTTGCTGAAACAAACTAGATTAGCAAACCGTATTTGTTTTGATGCCTCAGTGAACCGATTAAACACATTTGTAAATTGGATTAGTTCGTAAGTCAGACAAAGTCAGTCATATACACCTTTGATACAAATGTACAGTATAAAGCATACCAATCCCCTTGAGTACATCTGTCCCTTTCCCCACACTGCCATCATGTGGCCAATAACTGTAACCATTTGTATCTGTAGGAAATTTGTAACTCAAATGTTCGTAAGTCTAGGATTACTTGTATTTCAAAGTAGGAAACTTCAACTTTATTACATTGTATTATTGTGTTCCTTATTTGAGGTAGGCTGAGTCTGGATTCACCTGCTGTGCTGTCCGTATCC
>CM059212.1:70000-72500 GCA_030347435.1 Clarias fuscus
TTAATAATACGTGGTACTGACAGGCAGCCTGCATTCTTTGATGGAAGTAGGCGTGGCGGATCGTAAGACACTAACAGTTCACTCAAATACTGTGGCGCGAGACCATTTAGTGCTTTAAATGTCAAAAGTAGTATCTTAAAATCGATGCGAAATTTCACAGGGAGCCAATGCAGTGTAGATAAGATAGGGGTGATGTGCTCGTATCTTCTGGTTTTAGTGAGGACTCTCGCTGCTGCATTCTGTACTAACTGAAGCTTGTTTATACACCTAGTTGAACAACCAGACAGTAAGGCGTTACAATAGTCCAACCTAGACGTGATAAAAGCATGAACTAGTTTTTCTGCATCATTTAGTGACAATATGTTTCTTATCTTGGCAATATTTCTAAGGTGAAAGAAAGCTATCCTGGTGATATTATCTACATGAGCTTCAAACGAAAGGCTGGAATCTATAATCACACCGAGGTCTTTTACTGTTGCACTTGATGGAACAGAAAGGCCATCTAAAGTTACAGTGTGATCAGAAAACTTCCTTCTAGCTACTTGTGGTCCTATGACCAGAACTTCTGTCTTATCAGGATTAAGCAGAAGAAAATTAATTAACATCCAATCTCTTATGTCCTGCACACAATGTCTTATGTCCTTGGTGCCTGGGTGTGTGTTTGGGGGTGGGGGTGTTGTTTAATTGAAATGAAAATTACGCACACACACACACACACACACACACACACACACACACACATCAATAACATAGTGTAGAAACTGACACAGTGGTGTTTCTTTGATGTTTCTCATCAGCCACTTAGATTTATCCCCATCTAATATCTACAACCTGTCTGTGTGTGTGTCAGGGACCTGAGAGAGCAGGACGAGGGGACGGGGGATCATATGGTTCCTAAAGCGACAGAGCCAGTGATAGAGAGAGAGTTCCAGCGCGTCACTATCTCTGGAGAGGAGAAGTGTGGGGTACTACGTTACGCTTCGTCCATTACCAACATACTTAATGGCCCTTTATTGACCCCTCTAACTGTACTGTGTGTGTGTGTGTGTGTGTGTGTGTGTGTGTGTGTGTGTGTGTGTGTCCAGGTGCCCTTCTCTGACTTGGCTGACTCTGCAGTGTGCATCATTAAAGCGTTATTTATTAGACAAAAGTACGCGAGTGCGTCGATGCAAGATTTCTGCCGCACCACCGCCCGTCTGCTGCAGCAGCTCTCACACACACACACTGCACCCGACTTCAGCATTAACACTGCTGAGAGTGGAGGTACACACACACACACACACACACACATATACATATACATGTACAATGAGAGGACAGACTTGACAGACTGTGTGTGTGTGTGTGTGTGTGTGTGTGTGTGTGTTAGATGCCCAGTTACCCACCACAGGTTCAGAGACACACCCGTATGAGGGGCAGGAGTGTACGCCCGTCCCCCATGACCTCGGGTACAGCTGCAGGATGGAGCATGGTGTTGTACACATCTACACCTCCCCCACACACAGGTGTGTGTGTGTGTGTGTGTGTGTGTGTGTGTGTGTGTGTGTGTGTGTGTGTGTGTGTGTGTGTGTGTGTGTGTGTGAGTGTGTGTGTGAGAGTATGTGAATGTAGACACAACTGATCCTGTGTGTGTGTGTGTGTGTGCGCGTGTGTGTGTGTGTGTGTGTGCGCAGTACAGAGTTGGACCTTCCCTACCCGGATCTGCAGGAGTTTATCACTGATATGAACTTTATGATGGCACTTATCATCAACGGCCCAGTGTGAGTTTGTTAATCGTGCACACACACACACACACACACACACACACACACACACCTGATCCCTGACCTGTGTGCTACAGGAAGTCGTTTTGTTACCGCCGGCTGCAGTACCTCAGCTCTAAGTTCCAGATGCACATCCTTCTGAACGAGATGAAGGAGCTCGCGGCTCAGAAACAGGTTCCTCATCGAGACTTCTACAACATCCGCAAGGTAGAAACATACCGCTTCTAAACCATATACAACTATAAAACTAACTCAGCAACAAAATACTATCATTATAAAACAATAATATAAATATATCTTTTTTTGCCCTTTCTGTGTGTCTCTGTGCGTCTCTCTGTTCCTCAGGTGGACACACACATCCACGCGTCCTCCTGCATGAATCAGAAACACCTGCTCAGGTTCATAAAGCGAGCCATGAAAAAGTATCCTGATGAGGTGGTGCACATGGAGGGTGGGCGGGGCCAAACCTTGACGGAGGTCTTCCAGGACATGAACCTGACGGCGTATGACCTGAGCGTCGACACACTCGACATGCATGCGGTGTGTGTGTGTGTGTGTGTGTGTGTGTAAAACAACATCAGCACCATCTTGTTTTTGAAAGTTAGGCTGATGATGATGAAATAACCAAAAACACCTCAAAACAACAGAATATCAGCCTCAGCTCGCGTTCCGTCTGCCGTCCCACATGTCTGAGAACCAGACGAACACGACAGCGTCCTCCACACCATACTGCACCG